>JAQFXW010002687.1:0-12760 GCA_034693945.1 Dendrobaena attemsi
CAGGTGGGCGAGAGAGAGAGAGTGAGACAGGAGGAAGATCGAGTGGAGCGAACTGACTGGATGGTGAAGAGGTCACGGAGATATTTGGGTTGGGAATATTGTAAAGAGTTGTAAGTTAGCGAGATGACTTTGAAGTGGATTCGTTCAGGGATTTGAGCTTCAAACCGATCCTATTTAATCCTAGGTATTATATATAAGGCCTATATAACGCTTATATAGGCCTAGTATTGTTGATATCGATCCTAATGGGAACATCGAACTGTCTTCTAGCATCCTGTTCACAGCAGAAAGCGCTTCTCATCTCTGGTAAGGAGATTGAGTTAAGATGTTATACGCTCCACTGAGTTGCATCCGATCTGATCTCTTCTGCTTTGGGAAATCTCCGACAAATAGGGTTTGAATGATGCGCCCTCACGGATCCCATGCATATCAAAGACATAAATCGCCCGGGGAACTGTCTATCTCTGTCCCTCTCTTAGTCTCTCTCATGCTCAGACATGTATGTACATATTATATGTATCTTATATAGGCTACTTATATAATCTCCTTTTTTAAAGCTATAGAGGTCTACCTCTCTAATTACGTGACCTCATATAGGCCTATAATAGGCAAATATAAATTGTGGCAGACCTATAAGGACAGCATGCCTTCGAGAACTATTCAGCTATATATACACACTGGAGTAGGCCTATAGGAACCTACCAGCAGTACATGGAATGCGTTGAGGTACATGTAGACATAACAAGAATGAGGACATTTTATCCCAATACAATGGCGTATATAGGCTCTATTATATTATGTAGACAGCGGAAATGACGTCGGCGCTGAGAATCGATTTCAGGACAACAAGAACAGATTTGATTAAGACTTGCATATAACATAGTTTGTCTGAATTAAAACGAATTTAGGAAAACATTTAACAGATAGACAGAGACATCTCTGAAAGACACATAAACAGACAGACAAACCGACCGACAGACAGAGAGTCGGCATACAGACAAACTGAATCTATGCTGCGATTATCTTGTCTGCATACTTGAACGAACAAAATATATTAAGTATATACATTAAATTAACTTAAAACTACAAACGTTAGAGTTTACCTAAGATAAATCATATAAACAAAGTAGTTTTTCTGAGTGGGTGTGTCAATGCAGAACGTTAGCTTCGTGAAATGCTTGACAACATACAATAGGCCTAGGCCTATAAGACCAGCGATATAAATCACTATAGTAATTAAGACGATAGTAAGTGAAACTCTGAAGAGACAGAAGAAGTAGAAACGCTTCTCTTACCACCGTCACGTTGAATGACTTTGACATCATAGCTATGAGCATGTTGAGAAAAAGTATTCTGGCGGCCACATTGTACAGCCCGAAAAGCAGCTTTCCAAAGCCTTCGATATAGCGCAGTTTAACCTCGAGCACAAGGAGGGATATAAGACCGAACAGCGTCCAAAAGAGCGTTACAAAGGACGTGTCTAATCTGAAAACAGGACGAAAACGCAGTTGAAATTAAATCTATGCTGCGCCCCGCCTCAACTGCAGAGACGGAAAGACGAGACAGAATGTTTTTCTGCATAAAATTCAATTGAATTTATGTTTGCGTGCAAATGAATCTTGTTTTCAGGAAATCGAGACAGCGCCGCCGGGGGGAGGAGACTGAAAGGACGTCTCTCTGATTGATTGCAAGGGGGCTCCTCCGTCCATATTTGCACTGCAACTATTGCGCTCTAGCCAGCCGCGTAATTCGAAGGCTTTGGAAAACCAGCACCGGTCGACCACAGTCAATTCGTGCCTCAAAGAAATTAGATATCAAGCTGTTCGTCTATTCTCGACTGCAAAGAAAAATCAATGTCACGCGTCGTCTAGAAATCTGCAAGAATTTTCAAAAGCTATTCCTAAAGTTTACCATTTTCTTTTGGATCTAATAAATTTACGATGCTACGTCTTCTTCCAAAGAGGACATATCGAAGAGTTTTATTTTTAATAAAATAAATGTTATGTTCAAACTGGATTTTACAAATTGCCACATTAAATACAATCAAAGACATTAACCGTCATCGGCGAGCATTCCGGTATTTTTGAACGCAAATTCCATCTTTTAGAATATTTATCTGCTCGGCTGTGAACGTAGACCTAATCGAACTTATCGAAGTCGTGTCAATTTCTGATGATATCTCCTTCCGGTCGTTTTAAGGAACAGCAAAGCTGACAATTTCTGTCGGGAGACTCTAACCGCATTAAACAATGAAAAGAGTTTTGAATTTCGTGATACGCATGCTGTAAGAGAAAGGGGACGGTGTGAAGAGATCCAGGTGACGGCGGCAGAGGAGAAGGACGTTCGGGGGTGGGGCGGCTAAGAATTGACGGAGGGTATACAGACTATCGTTACCTCGATTTCCTGAAACGAATTAGACATCATGGCGATGAGCATGTTAATCAGAACGATGACGGCCATGGCGTGGTAGACCATGAGAAGATATTCGCCGATCACCTTCGTAAAGGCTTGCATGTCTCCCTCTCTCACCGTACTCAGCTGGGTCAGCCCGAAGAGGGACCAGAACAGGGTCACATAGCTCTTGAAGAGACTGCGCACATACATATATACACAGAGAGTAAAACAACACCCCTTCTGCAGTTAACGTGTTTGCGCCCACCAAGCATAGATCCTATCACATCCTAATTGCACATCTGATGGCTCTATGAGCACATTATATATCTAGGCAGGTATATTCACTCAACACTGAATGCATTCTCACATCCTAAACGCAATCTTTACCGGTGCAGCTGGTTGGGTTGTTTCTGGGGTCAGCTCCGCCTCGTGAACTCTTGTTATTCAGTCGAATCAGATGCTATTGCATCTCAAAGTAGGCTATCACTTTAGTTTATTAGTTTATAGTAGACTGCAGAAATGCCGTGTTGTTGTCAAGACCTGAAACCTCAAGACGAAGACCTTGAGCTTCAAGACGAAGACTTTGAACCTCAAGACCAAGACGAAAACTTTCAAGTTTGAACCTCACGACCAAGACCAAGACTTTTAGCTTCAAGACCACCCAAGTAAGACTATGAAACTCACTCGTACCCAAACAATGATAAAAACATTGTCAAGTCAGTGTTTTGATGAAAAATGAAACAAACATTTCCTTCGTTTCAAACAAGACAACACAATAAACTCCAGGCAATTCTCAAAGTCTGTCACGAGAAGTGTAGCTTATTCCAAATGCCTGACGGTCTACAACGTCACGGGCGATACTTTCCTTAAGTGACCCTCGCAAAACCAGTTTTGTCTATAGACGTCGTCGAAAGTGGATATATCTGAACTCGTTGTCAAAACATACCATCAATTGCGATTGATTATATAGCCAGATATTCTGTCGACGTAGACACAGTGGGAAGAAGTCGGCAAAACAGATGCAGTGCCTCTGAGTAGTGCGCTATACAGATAGTATATGGTATGTAAGTTATACGTCGTGGATAGACGGAGCCACTATATGCATAGCATAAATTGGATTTGAAGAAATGAATAACATGATATTCTGCTCAAAGCAAAGACTTTTCAGGCAACGCTAATATTGTAGCTTAGATCAAACAAATCGTCTGTTGCTATAAATTCTCAATTGTCGTCATAGATCGCAGATGTATTGCAGGAGTCGATCTTCCAATTGCAGTACTCTGTCCGTCTTAGTC
Source organism: Dendrobaena attemsi (assembly GCA_034693945.1). Classification (NCBI taxonomy): domain Eukaryota; kingdom Metazoa; phylum Annelida; class Clitellata; order Crassiclitellata; family Lumbricidae; genus Dendrobaena; species Dendrobaena attemsi. Next base: position 3,690 of record JAQFXW010002687.1, read on the forward strand.
AAAGCTACCACTAACGTACGGCCGCGATTCAGCTGCAGCGTCAGCGTATTCATCACAATTCACCATAGCCACGACCCACATGCCTACTCGGTCAATCTGGTTGTTTCTTCTGATTATATCTCTCTTTCTACTTCTCTCTCATGCACTTTCTTTTTGTCTTTCCTCGTTTGTCTACATTTCTGTCTACATTCTAGTGCCGATCATTCTCACTCTTTTTGCAGGGGTGTCTTGTCCTCTCCTCTATTCTGCTAATGTATATCATCTTCTCCCTCTCCACTTCCTTTCTCTCTTGTCAGTTAGGCCTATGTCTCTACCCTCAATTAATATTATCTTTTTTTTTCTGCATGTGTCTCTGTTATTTCTCTGCCTTCCTTTCTTCGTCTCTCGCTCATTTTGTCATAATAATTATTCCTCTGTACGGTTCTGTGTCGCTTCTCTAATGTCTGTCTATCGCTCATTCTGTGTCAGTCACTCTAAGTCTATCCCACAGGATACCGGAAGAGTCTTGCAACCACGTTTCCAGTAAAGATCAAAAGGTCATCGGACGGAGGTCAAAGGAAGAGGAAGAGTAGAACGGAAAGCGAATGGAAACGGAAGACCAAAGAAGACCTTTTGTGTCAGTGCAACCGACCGAAGCAATCGATTAGACGATTAATGACGAACCGTAACCGTAAGCAACAGGCACCATACATTATAGAACACATACATTATAGAACACATACATTATAGAACACATACATTATAGAACACATACATTATAGAACACCTACATTATAGAACACATACATTGTAGAACACATACATTATATTATAGATCAACAATAATATAAATTTAGTCCCACATAAAATGCCTACAATGAGATACACGCATTCATCATTTCTATTATAATTATTAATTAATAGTATCATTCAAGGTTTCTGATTAACAAACCGTTAGGCTAACTCCACTGCCTGCTGCAATGTAGCCTGCTGCAACTCCTTCATCATGCTATCAAGTGTTTCTATGTCCGACAAAACAGTGTCTCTTCAAATCTTGTATTCGTTCTGATTGCTATCTTTGCCTTTCGTTTCATCGTCGTGCATCTGGTTCATCGCAAGTTTCTGCTTCTCTTCATTTATCAACTTAATCAATGTGTCCTCAATCAATACATCGACAAATCCATTTATCGTTCCATTCCTCCATTAACTCTTCTAATAATCCATCAATTTAAAATCATCCTTCCTTCAACCAATCCCACTCACGGTGACCCACCCATCTACCATCAATCCATCTTTTTAAGAAGCCACCCATTTACCTTGACAAATCCACCCACCCTTCACTCTTCCATCCATCCACCCCTCCACCATTCTAATCACTAACCCATCTATCCATCATATATCCACTGATCCATCCATCCATCCATACATCCATCCATCCATTCATCCATTCATTCATTCATCGATCAATACACCAATCTATCCATCCACCCTCCACGTAACCAACCACCCACCCATCTATCCATCCATAGATCCATCCATTCATCCATTAATCCGCTCTACCCATCTATCCATCTATCCATGCACCACTCCAACTAACCAACCACCCGCCCACTTATCTAACCATCCATCCCCCCTCTAGCAATCCTACCACCCACTCATCTATTCACCTATCCATCCATTAATCCATCCATAATCTCCACCACTCCAACTACCCACTCATCTATCCAGCCATTCAGCCATTCACTCCTCCACCAAACCAAACACCCATTCATCTATCCAACTATCCATCTATCCATCCACTCCTCCACCAATCCAACCACCCATTCATCTATCCATATATCCATCTATCCATCCATCCACTCCTCCACCAATCCAACCACCCACTCATTCATCCATCTATCCATTATCCGTCGATCGATCATCTCGTTATTCGATGTCTAGTCCACTGATCAAATGCTAAGCTGATTGAATGATGAGGCGACCGTTAGAATAGGACGAACATCCGTTTGGGTAGTACTCCCCACCTCATTCCGCCCCATTCCACCCCAACCCCATTAGCCACCATCAGTTGTCATTGTTCGTCCGGTCGTCACCAGATGTCCTTCCGGACAAGGAGGTTATGGCTGAGCGTGAGTCGTCGCTGATATCACGAATTTCACCGGAAAATATTTTCCAATATCCAAGCCCTGGAAATACAACACGCTGACGACACACTGCAGCAGTATCCATGGCGACCGTCGACTGCCAATCAGTGATGGTAAGGGGCGGAGCTTATTATCCCGGCTGAGCCGTAGTGCAGACGGTTGACGTCTACTCCTAATATAACAAGTGACGGCTTAAGCTGAGTCGACGCTCCGCCGTTGCTGTCAAGTACTTACGCTATCATATAATATACTCTCGATGCTGCAGGCTGCTGCTAAATACTCTCGCGGCTTCTCACCCCGCTGGGTCGGTGTGGTCATCGATTTTTTTTCAGCAAAGCTTGCGTCTACAGCTGCTATAGTATTATGTCCAGCTTGTTGGGCGTTCAGAGAGAAATCTCCACGCACCACTGTTAAATAAAATCTGCAGTGCAGGTTAATATTGAGCTATAAAAACTGACCACTGGCACAGCAAAAAAATGATTACCCTAAGCTAAGTCTATGTGCTGAGAAAGGCACTGCAATCGGGGTATCGTAGGCCTATATTGAAAACACACCGTTCACAAAAGTCTAGTCGCATTATGAACCCATAAGAACTTTAAAAAAATAATTCTATCTCAATGGCAACCACAAGAACGTAAGAATTATCAGCGCACGAGTTTCCTCTAATAGCCTATAGGCAAATCAAGTGACCTTTTGAGTTGAGAAAGAGGCAGAGCCGACCCAAGTCTGATTTGTCATCAATCATTCATCATCATCCGCCTCATTCTCTTCTGTCTATAACCCCTCGTGCTTTTCATTCTAAACCCAAGTCTCATCTCTTCAAACACTCGTATCTTGACGCCTCTTATCCTCCGCTGCCCAACCACCCTCCCAAGCGACAACCACTTTAACAGCTGCTCTGCCGTCCTCTGCCGTCCTGGAAATCCTATCTCTGACCACCACAAACTTGCCTCTGGACGACCCTTGTAATTTGACGCAGCGCTCGAGAATTGGCTCAGTGGTGCTTTGCGCTTGGCCTTCCTGAGCGCTCTAGAAGTTTCGAGATTACGATTACGATCTAACTGATTTCTATGTCGTCATGAATATAAATGTTGCAGTTGATTTTGGACGAAGTTGTCTATTTCAGCTACAATGGAAACCGATGTCAAAGATTTACTACATGTACGTGGTCTAAGTTCAAAGTCTTTCATCCGTACGGCGGTAGACCTACATCAGGCCTTTGCCTCTCTAATAAGTACATGTAGCAGACTCAAAAGAAACCAAGTGGCAGCCATTTTGAACACGTCACAGATATGAATGGGGTTGACTTATAAAATGACAGATAACTGAACGACTGCCTGACTGATCTACTCATTTGCTAATTGAGTGGCTGACAAATTAACGGACTGACTGACTGACTGTTTGACCTACTGATTTGAAAATTCATTGACTGGCTGACTAGCTGACCTATTGATTTTTTATTTATTTGATTGATTTACTGACTGACTGACTGACTGACTGATAGACAGACTACCCTTCTCTCAGACTAACTCACTGACCGACTCACTAATTGACTAACTAATTGACTCACTGATTGACTCAGTTACTGACTCACTGTCTGACTTTGCGACTGATCAGCTGTTTCGTGTAATTATAGAACTCTGCACAGTAACAGTAATGACTCACGGATCGAATGCATTTTCGAATGGTTCCGTGGTCATTGTCTGAGTCCTCGTGAGCAGCGGAATCGAGTCGTTGTCGTCGAGTGGTGACATTGAAGCGTTTTCCATGGCAACTGACGGCACGACCCCTGACGACGAAGAGTAGAAATAGTAGAGTTGGTTGAGTCCGCACGCGAATGACGTAATGACGAGGAAGAAGATGAAGAAGAACTTTCCGATGTCGATGAGCATACAGCCGAGGGAGATCTGGAGTGGGCCGAGCTGAGGATTCGCCTGGAACAGGTAGATGATGCGGGCGAAGCTGAAGACATTGGCGATGGCAAAGACTCCCTCGGACACGAGGGTGGGGTCGGCCTCTGGCCACTGCGTCCGAGGCATCGTGCTGGCTCCGTACTGCAACGGATATCGGGAGTGAACGTAGGCGACGAGGCGAAGGGCGATGGTGCAGAGGTAGAGGGAGAGCATGATGAAGTCCAACCAGTTCCACCACTGGCGCACGTACGCCTTCAGACCCTCGTCCCACAGCTGCTTACACTCGGACCACACGAACCCTACATCATCACAAAAGCACATCCTGTTCACACACCTATACAAATTCTATAGCGCCTCCTTGTTTACTTGTAGCCTCTTTTTGATTGATACTAAACCCGTAATTACTGAAGCAGGCTCAGTCTCAATGATATGACTTTGCGTCAGTGGTGTATCAAGGGTGTCGAGGGCCTTGTGCAGAGCTTCGGAGGTGGGCCTTAATCGCCAGAGGTCCTTGTGCATTGCACAACCCATTGCTGCGCATTTGCTTTGTGTTCTATAATGCTAAAAAATCAACTTAATTAGCTTAGCGCCAAATGCATATAGCCCAAGGCTCTAAGCGATAATTATGTCGTGCACAGCTATTATCGTACCATCCGATAGGTTTATCTCTCATCTCATCTCTTTTATTGGTCCCAATTCACATAAAGTAATTTATGCAAACACAGTTCGTCAAAAACGGGATGCAAAGGGCATGCCCAAAAGGAACATTGTTCCGTTTAATTATGGCTACATAATTACGTTACAAGCAATGAGATGGCAACTAATTAGCAATATACTCAATTCAACACACAACAAAAAAGACAGACTCAGCATGTCTGGAAAAAACACAACAAATTGACTTAACTAACTACAAGAAAAACATGACAAAATCGTTAGACTAGAGCCTGGTAGATAAGCACAATTCACTTAATTAACTTGAAAATAATGACACACCTGGTTCTTAAATAGTGGCATATTTAGTATTGAGCGAAAAGTAATAGGAAGCGAGTTCCATATGGTTGGACCAGAGCATTTGATTGAAAATAGCCTAGTATTAGTGTGAGCAAAGGTGCTCTTATATATTTACCTTAAGCTCTAGTAAAATGGGAGTGGCATTGAGTATAAGTCATAAAATAATTATTGAAAATAAGAGGTAAAAGCTTGCGCTCATATCTAAACATAAAGATTGAAACTTGAACCTTATCTGTAGAGGCAAATTTCAGTAGAAGCAATTATCAGTTTCCATACCATGCCTTTTCTTTGCAACTATTCTAATGGCACGTCGCTGCAGAGTAGATAAATGTTTCAAACCACAGGGGTAGTTGGAGGCCCAGACAATATTGCAGTAAGATAGATATGGGTAAATCAAAGTATAGTATAAGTTGAGTAGAACATGTTGAGGCAGAAAAGAACGAATTTGATACATTATTCCAATGCTTTTTGCAATCTTACGTGAAATATAGAAATATGGTCTTTCCAGGTTAAGTGGCTATCAATATACACACCTAGAAATTTACATGATTTCACTTGAACAACCTGTTATTTATCAATGCAGATATTTATACTCATATTAGGGATTGACTTCCTATGAGAACAAAACAGAATAAAGTTGGTTTTGGTAATATTCAAGGATAATCGATTTGATTGAAACCAATCATTAACCGATACAAGTTCACTATTAATGGAATCGACCAGAACGCTTAGTGATTTGTGTGATAAAAAAATCATTAGTATCATCTTCGAAAAGTATAAAAAGAAGCAATTTAGATGAATTTGGAAGATCGTTATATATATTAAAAATAGTAAAGGGCCAAGAATTGACCCTTGCGGTACACCGTATTTAAGAGATTTGATTTTGGAAAGTGAACTATGCTAAGTATGCTGTGCTAAGCATCATCTATAGTGTGGAATTGATTTTTTAAAATTTAAGATTTTTAAAATTTATATGAAACTCATGAAGTACCTCTAATTTTTGCTAGTGCAGTTCATCTACAATATATAGGTCTGAAGCTGAGCACAGGTTTTGATTTGTATTGATTAGACCAGCAAATCGATTTCTGCATTCCACAGCTAGTTGCATGTCACGAATGTCGTTGTCGTACGCGTGGGGTTTTGTTTGTTTTTTCTCTCTGTTGTTTCCTGTGTAACAAAAGTGTGTGTTTATTTGACAGTGGCAAACGGTAAGTCTACATCATACACCAGATCGAAAGATCAGGTGCAACAGGAAAAGCTATTAACCTGGCACCTCATGTTTTTTACCTTTAGCATCATGGTTCCCATAGTTGGCACCAGTTGGCTGCTGAGGTTCCTCTACCTCTGGCAATGTTTGATAGATTGGTTTAGCTGGATGGGTTAAACCAATTGCCCCCCTAGTATTTGATTTATTTTATGAATTTGCGAGCTGCATGGCAATGTTAGCACAAGACAACTAGGGTCCAGTCAGAAGCCTGAAATTACATCCGTGCCACCTGTATGCAGAACCATGTCCACATTTGCATACGGCCTAGTTTCTGATTGGCTGAATGAATACCACCTGGCTGTCGTGGGACGGGAGGCTGACAGTCCTAAAAGTAATATATCCAAAGCAGCAGACCGGTAATAATTTAGCAGAATGCTTTGGACATCAGAACTTGTCCGTTAGAAAAGTTCCGTTAATGTGGTTGTTAAAAATAGTTTGTCTCTAACCACAGTGAATGTGCTTGATGCCAGACAGTTTATGTCTACGCATATTTTAGCCCGTTTCGTGTCTGATCTTTGCCATCATTACCTTGAGAGTGTGGATTGAGAGTGTCCAGATAGTGTGGATAGAGGTCATCCCTAATTGGAACCGGTTGGGCAGTATGACTCACTGACTACGACCCTGCTTTGTGCTAACATTGTTGCATGTTTGTTTATATAGATTTTGGTTAATGGTGACGGAGTTGCAGTCCTTTCATTTCTAGTTTGAATTGGCGCCTGGCACATGCACTCTAGTTATATAGTATTCCAGTAGTTGATCATTCACTTGAATTTGTTTTACAGGAATCTGTCCAAATTCAAGTTTTTACTGTCGCAAATGTAATGTAGTATGTGTTAGTTTGTTTGCGTAGAAGCTACAAAAGAACTGATATGGAAACAGAATTTGGCATTTTCTATAATTATAGTGTATGTGGTGATCCTGTTAGTTAACCCTCTAACACTGAAATGGTTGCAAAATGCATCTCTGCATAAAGGGTTAAGCATTGCTGAGAGGAATTCCGTTGGGCGTAATCCTCTGAACGACAGCCATCCGTATATACAGTCCTGGCATTAGTGAATGCAAACTGGAGATTGTTTGATATTGTTAGTTGATAAGGATTAGCTAATTTATAGATAATATAGAGGAGATAATTGTTCGTGTACAACTGAATATCAAGAACAATGCTGGCTTTGTTGTTCTTGGGCTAAAGGAACTGTTGGATGATTCGTGCATATTTCCTAGGTATCCATGAACTAAATGAGTTATCCTGATGGGTTACTTGGTATAACAATGAAGTGTTATTTTTAAATGATCCACCGAGAATTCTACCGTGAATTGTATGGCTGGCATCTAAGGTGGACATATAAGCTATGAGTAACAAGACCATCTTGTCCTTGTAAAAGATTAAAGCTCACTTGGCCAAACTGGAGCGACAGTTTTGACTGGAAAACATGTTGACCAGTCTGGGACTCATTAGTACTGATGGATTACTGTTGTTCAGTTCTTTCACCACTACCATGAAACCTTCCTTTTTGTGTCTGACCTACAAAGCTGGACGGGCATTGTAATTTGCTTGTTATCGCAAGTAGAAACTCCTCCTGTCTCAGTACAGTAGTACATTTTATATGTGGAAAATAGTGCTATTAAAGCTATGGAGTTAGACTAGACAATTTCACAGAGTTTGTTACTGAATTCCTTTACGATACTGAAGTCCCATACCAAGTTTGATACGGAATGTCCTAATGTGACCACAATGTCCCTTTTTATTGGATGAGGGATTGATATTTTTATGGACCCCGATCCGCTTGAAATCTTGATCCACAGGCTCAAAATGTTTCATTTTATTAAAATATAAATATTTTATGAGTCACTTGTGAGTATGTCCTGTATCTTAGGGAGCATTATATTTAAAGATAATATAGAAGTTGTTAAACTTAATTGCTGTCATTGATTTATAAGTTATAATTATTATGTGTATTAAATGTATTTATCACGATTGTTTTTCTTGGCCTTAATTTTTGGTGATTTTGGGTAATGTTTTTTGCTTGCTTTGTGTGTGGCATTTTGTATGTACACGTCTATTTATTTGACACGCACTTTTAATTTTATCGATTTTAAAATTCCTTCTGTTATCTCCATAATGGAGTTTTAAACACCATATAAACTATTTGAAATGTTGTAGTCTATGTGTTTCGTATTCATCTTAAAATTTAAATCAAACTTTCATAAATGGAAGGGGATGGTATTTGCCCAATTCTTTCTATTTGTTTTCTCATTTGGGATGGATTAGTAATTATTAGTACCTTGTGTCCCAAACAACCACATTCACATTTTATTCATCTGAAAATCATTTTGCATCAGGAACTCACTTTATACATATTGGCATGCAGATGTACACTTTCAAGTATTTATGCACCTCATTAATTCTTTGGCATTTATTCTTTGGTATATATATATATATATTTATATATAATATATATATATATTATATCAGAACTTATCAGTTTGTTATTTTTTGCACAAGTATCCTGTACAGGATTCATTCAGAACATTATCAGAATGATTTTCTAGTATAAAATTCATTTTGTTGTTCATGTTATGTTGCATTGCTGTTTTCATTTTGCATACTATATTCTAATTGGTAATGTACATCAGAGACATCCAATATTTTGTCTCTGCAGACTCGGATTGCTAAAGTTGATATTTATTTATTCACACATTTCTATACCACCCCTTCAAGTCTCCTACTACTCAGAGGCGGTCCCGACTACAGCCCGG
>JAQFXW010002688.1:0-12760 GCA_034693945.1 Dendrobaena attemsi
GGGGTCAGACAAACATCGCATCATCACATCACCGCATCACCGCATCATCGGAAGTTCGAGTATTATTGTTTAGAATGTTTAAAGCACTTAAGGCGTCGCTGGATTTCCAGTAATACCAAATCACTCTGCAAGTCCTGTAAAACGAGGCAGAGCAACGCATTAATTTAATAGTACATTAGACATTGAAAGGTATCGCAGACTGATTAAAATGTGCACAATGGCCAACTGGCCATGCCTCGTCTTAGCCATCCCAATGACCCCACTCCACAGGTAGGTTTTAGTATCTGTAGCATATCAATTTTAAACTTGCTTTTGCTGGCATTGGCTTTTGCAGTACTTAGAAATCACTGTAGTAAATATCAAGATGCAAGAAACATGTACCTTAGATGATGATTCTTATATTTTCTCAATTAGGCCACAGAGAACATGAGGGTGAATCTCACACAAGCAACATTGGACCGAAATCTTGCCGTGCAGCAAGTCGAACGAGTCAAACAGGAGCTCGACCAATCAGCCAGTGACCGACACGCAGTCAGTTCACATATATTGGTTATATGCACCGTTTTGAATGTTGATTTAACTGTTTAATATTCCTGGATTCTTTTGCAACACCATATCGGATAAAACTTTTGACGGTGGCATCGCCTTCGTAGTCCGTGAACCGGCTGTGGCTCAAAACTCTTCCTATCAGATTTTCAAACCTTGACCGCCTCAAACTTGCCTCTGGGTAACTTTTTTGATTTGATGCTAACCCTACTGATTTGATGCAGTGCTCAAGAATTGGCTGGTGCTATGCGCTTAGCCTTCGAGTAGTGCTCTAGAAATTTTGGGATTACGATTAGTTCTTGTGATTACGTATGGTTTTCACTTGAGAAAGAAATCAGTTCTATAATCCTCTTGTTCTTACTAATTGCAGGAAAATGTAATGTTGAAACACTCTTTGTTTATATGAAACTCTTTAGAACTAAGGTTCTTTGGATATTTTACTCGTGGAACAAGAATTTCTAACTTTACTGGGACTTTGTTTGGCAGGAGCGAATGAGGTTGAAGCAGGAATTGGAGGATCTGAGACGACGACTTCATCAAGCGGAAAAGGAATTACTTATGTCTAAGGAGGAATGCATTGCTCTCCATAATAACAATCAGGCTCTGGAAAGAGAGGTACATGTTTCTGTAATAGAATTCAACTAAAATGTAAAAAAAATCATGGCTACTCAAGATTGTATATAACTGTTTCATTTGAGTTGCTCTATAAAGTACCAGCTGAAAACATGTTAACAGATGAAATAAAATGATTTCTAACTATAGTTTACATATAAGTTATTAGTTATTTAGCTTGTCATGAGGATTTTTATCTTAAAAAGTTAAATAACTACCGGTAACCCAGGCAATTTGTGCCTTATTCTGTCTTTTGTGCTGCTGGAGCTTTATCTCTGCACGATTTAATTTTGCTTGGCAATTGCAGAAAAAACATTCTTTTTACAGTTTGCTAGAATATTATTCAAATAATATGTTGTATTCTCTCTTTGAGAAATATTGAACATGCAAAGTCACCATTTGTTTCGTGTATACTGACTAGGTCCACCTCACTAAATTATCAAAGGAGAGTTTGCAGCGTGGTTTGACGGATGATTTGGTTGCTGCCGATAAAAGAGCTGAGCTTCGGGAAACAGAACTTAACACAATGATTGATAGCCTACAGAAGAAATATGGTTAGTGAGACATGCACCACTTGCCTGATTCACGCACTTAGGAATAAAACAGTAGTGTCTGCATTCATGAGATTAGAAAAAGAATGTCTTAAGTAGGTGATCTTTTAGTCTGTCTGTCTGTCTGAATCTGCTAACGTATTGCAATTACTCACATTAAATTACCTAATTTTTCCTCATATGTACGGTGCTTGAAGACCATTTTGTTTGATCATTGTTTCATTGTGTTAGGTCTGGACTGACTCTGGTAATTGTCTCTTAAAGTCGAACTATAGAAATTTACAATAACTTTACAAACACCATACAATGCATACATTCATTTATTTTTAAGTCAAACAACAATGCAAACAATGAAACACAATGTCAGTCTATATATGATGCAATATTGTTTAACAGTTTGAATTGATTCCTCGGCTTCATTTCATCGTCTCCTTATGACTTCTTTGTGACCGGGTCGGGAAGGGCCTCTGAGTAGAGATCTTGAAGCTACACAAATTATTTTGATTGATTGATTGATTGATCTATAATATATATTAGCTCAGATTGATTTCTGTAGTGTGAAACTAGTAGTTTTATTATCTACTCAGAACATTGTGAGTTAAGTATCTTTTGCATTTTAGCCAAGAAAGACCTCGAAGAGTACAGCAAGTCACAGGCGACAATAATTCAGAAGTTGCGAGAGGAGTGCGGACTTCTCGTGAAGCGACTGGAAGAAGTGACCCATAAATACAAGTTAGTATCAATCTGTGCCCCATCCGATCTCAAACTGAGGTCAGTTTTGGAGGCTGTCGATACGAACGATGTCCGAACTGGTTTAACATCTTGTGAACATTTTAGATGAATTTATGTCTTCTCATTACAGGCTGTGCATCTGAATTTATTCAGCCAGCCCCCTGCTTATCCAATCATCTGCTTGACTCTGGTATCTTTGAAAGCAACATTGCGGCAATGTTGTCAAATGTTTTTGGGGTTTACTACTGAGCCTGCTTCACTCGATGCCTTAGATGGTTCTTCAGTTAATCCTTTGGGACCCGATATCCCCCTATAGCGGTATGTTTTCCATGCGTTTTTCAAGGTCTCGGGTTAATACGCAAGCACAAGCATCACACTATCTGATTGCGCACTTCTTCTTCATTACACTATATAGTATATACTCGGAATAAGTGAACTTTGTAGCATCGGTTATAAAAGAATTCATTCGGCCTTCTTCGAAACTACCATCTCGAGCTGAAGCGAGTGTCAGAAGCGCTCATATAGTAGCTGCTAATAACTGAAGGGCCATTCTGAGCTTATCATTTTCTAATGACAGAAACACTTTTACACCATCATTACTGTTGACGACTTTAAAACTCATGTAAAGCGCCCTTTCCTTCGGCTTTGCTACGGCGCTATAGAAATTGTTGTCTTATTATTATTTATTTTTTTTTGCCCCGAGGTATAAATGATCCCTCGGGAACTTATCTAACGCCTAATGATAAAAGCCTGGAACGGCACCTATTCCTCGTAATGCTGTATGGGAAAAGTTCCACGAAATGCAACAGCTTATTATTATTATTATTATTATTATTGTGATGTGTGAATCGGTGTCTGAGTAGATATAATGTTGAAGAGAGAATTAAAACTCAGGTCTGATGTGCTGCATTTTGTGCATTGAACAGAGGAGAGAATCAGAAACTGAGGTCAAACAACGATCAGCTGAACCAGAAACTCGAACGAACGATCTGTCGATGTAAAGAGTTGCAGGACCAGCATTCACAGCAGGGCTTGCTGCAGGAGAAGATGAGGGAGCGGTTGCAGCAGATGGATAAATATCAAGCGCACACTACTCTGCAGGTAACGTATACCGTAGCCTCCAACACAATATATACTGTCACAACTGATAAGTCTTCGTGACTCATTTGATAAATGATCAGTTGGAGTTAGTTTACATGGTACTGAAGTGCTTATCAAGCATGTGTTTGAATAATACCCCAACAGGACAGTGCCCACACTCGAAAAACGATTTTTATGCATATTGGATTGTTTGAATTTTGTGCCACTTTTGAGTGCGCATAAGATTAGATCCTTCTGATAGAATATGAAGCAATATTCGAAAGGCAGGGATAATAAATTTCTATTTCAGTCTATTAATTTTCTACAATTAGTCTTATAATAAACAGATTTAATAACAAAACAAAAAAGGTATTACTTCAATTGTAAAGGTAGTACTTCAATTGTAGATACTGATACATGTATTATATTGTAAGGATTTGCATAGCACCTCATAGTATGAATTGCTCACTGACTACAGCTCTATTGCTAAGTCAGAGTTAACATGCCAGAGTGCCTCATTTTACCATGCCACCTAGCAAACTAGCAAGGAAAGTTAAGTCTACCTTTGGGTGGTTATGGAACTGGATCTTGGATCTTAAATTCTTTGTGCCAGCGTCTTTTCCATTATGCATTATACATACATAACTCAGGCCTAACATCCTGGAACCGTTTACAATCAAGCTCTCATATATGACATGATTGGAACGCTACAAGTATTTTGCCCAAAAAGATTTTGTTGTGGAAGGTGTCTAGATTTCGGCTGTATTACAATTTGTCATTAAACTCATTCTTTTTGTCTAGCTGCAAGAGCTGTTGAGCAAGGAGAGCATTCTAATGCGTGAGCGCCGTGAGCTGTCTCGACACGTCGAATTCCTTCAGCGTGAGCTCATATCTTGCGGTGAAGAGGACAAACCGACCGTCTACTTTGGTTCTCGAGGTCTCGTTGATGGAATTCTTAAGAATGTTCGCAATGAAGAAATTAAAAACAAGAATCAAGAACTAGGAAATGAAGGGGATAATAAACTGGAGGAGAATAAATTCCAGGAACAACTAGAATAGCTTCATAGCTATTAATTCTACCTAATGACTAGTTGTTGTTGTTTAAGTGAAGGGCTGTAGTGTTTTTTTGTGATTTCGAGATGTGCGTGTGTATTTATTTATGTCTATTTATGTTTGTTATTGTACCATAATCTACACTGTGATGTTGATTTTTGACAGTAGGGGTCTATGTCAATTTTATGGAATTTTTCAAATGCACATTTTGTTGTTTGCAATTAAACTATGAAATCACATGTAACATAGGTTTAACTCATCTGTAGCATATCAATTAAGTTGATATTAGAGTCTATTAAAGGAATTGGATACATCCTCGTTTGTTAATTAATCGCAGGCTGATGGCAGATTTAACCATCTGAAACTTTTTGTGCCTTAATGAAGTTCCAAGGTTTAGCCTTACATACACAGTTGATACTGGACAATTAGAAGCAACTCGTAATATCAACACAACTTTTTGACCTACAGGTTTAACACTATAGTGATAAGAGAAAACAAGAAATAACTAGGAAACCAATGTCATTCATCGTTGAAGTGTCAAACATTAGATGCTGTCATTATAATTGTTTCAGTCTTAATTTTTTTCCAATTTTAAGCTTTACCCCATTTGAAACATACTATCCAAATGAAACGTGTGTATATGTGCTTAGAAAAAGCAACCTATATAATTATGTACACATGCTATGTAATTGGATAATAGACGCACGCGTGAGTACGTGCGTGCGTGTGTGTTTCACTTCTCACCATGTGTGTGTGTGTAGGTGTAGGTGTGTGTGTGTTTGGGTAAACATAATTATGTAGGATTAGGTGTCACAGTTACTTTCTGTTGGTTTGCTCCGGAGGGTCGGCAAGATCCCTATAATAAGATCAGGGTTAGCGAGTTATGAAATTATGGCAATGTCAACGCCATACCCGATTAAGTCTGCATGGAGTTGTTCCAAAGCATGTGGTTTGGCAAGAGAGTTTGTATTGATAATGTAGAGTACAGGTGGAGGAGGGAGTGCTGGAAGCTGTCCTTGCGTCTCATTTTGGGTTAGGTTGACTCTTGTGGTATTAGACTGTGATCTAACGTTTGTTCGCGCTCTGGATGAAAAAGTGCACGGTTCGATGAGATCCAGTGGGAGATTGTAATTGAATTCCTTTGTAAATTTACTCCTAGAACGAGAAATGACTGGAATTTATTGTTCAATAGTTCTAGATGAGCAGACATTTTTTTTAAAGTGTTATGATTGTTGATAGTCTGACGAACTGAAGATTTCCTTCTAGATACCCGAAGCCCAGCTCTGGAACCTCGGAATCGTAAGAGATTGGCTGCGGCAATTTCATTAAGGGTGTGTCGATTGTTTACACGTCTTGGCAATAGACGGCGGATGGCAATAAATCGATTCGTGAACAAAAACAGAATTTAGAAAGCATTCTGCAGAGTCGAGTTGAATTGCAAAGTTAGTATTGGGATTATTTCTAACAGTTTGGTGCTTTTCCATCGCAAATTGTAGTTACAATTCGGTCAACTTGAGCGATATTAGCGGAATCCGCGAAAATCCAGAAAATACCTCGGTTTAGAAAGTCTTTCACAAAAAGCTCTCAGCTTACAACATTCTTTGAAGTAACAACGTAAAGACCAGGTACTGTAAATTTTAAAATCGATGAATTACTGAGTGTTAAAATTATAAAGAATTAAAAATAATTGCATATGCGGCGGTCATCCAATTCGGCGCCACAGACTACCAAGATTTAAAAATTAATTTTCAAAGGATGACAGACAAACTCCCATAATTCAAAGATTTATAAATTAAGATTGCAATTAATTACAAATAGCCTACATTGTTACGGAACATATTTCGGCCGGAACAGTTTTCGCCGAATCTAACTTTGAACGTCACCGGTTCACGCGACACGCTGTCTGTCAGTGAAGGCGCATGAGACGCATTCGCAGTTGCAACGCCTACCTGCACAGATGGACGGATGGATGGATATAGATGGAGGGATGGAGAGGAGAGGCGTGTGGACGTCGGTTCACGATGCTGGTGGAGTGGTGGCACCACCTTCCCCAATGCCAACAGCGGCTGCTGTGGCTCTCCCGTTGACGCCCAAGTAGTGATTCCGTTAAAGCCTGAAATCTTGCAGTCATGGACGCATCACATCACAAAATTTGGAGTCCCATTCAACTAGACAGGAGTCATGGACTCCACGTCCTTCCACTTTTGGGTCCATGGATGCCACATTCTTATTTTTCGGAGTCCAGTTTCAAAATTGCATATTCCTAGATCAACTAACGGAATCGCTGACTCCAGACCCACAGTAGGCGGAACTGCACAGAATTCCAAATTCTAGTAGAGGCAGGGGTGAAAAATACTGAATTTTGGAAAATGAAAAGCATTGTTTAATATTAACAGTTTCCAACATTTTTTGAAGAGAACTCCAACTCAGACTAATTCATTGAGATTTCCGATAAGCCCAAAATATTTTATAACAGTTAACTTAATTATTAAAGTCTCAATTCTGGCTTAGAAGCAATTTTTAAAAAAACGAAAAACCAAATAGGGCTTACTCGTGAAAAAGTCTTGGACCTTGATAGATGTCGCCCCACTATAAAATATTTGTAGTACATTAAATATCATTTTTAGGTCTACAGGGCTATTTGCATTTTAGTGAACATAAACACTCGTCGAGTTGCCTCCAAAAATAATATTATCTGACTGGCTATTTTATGTAAATATAAGATTTAGCATTTTCCGGAACTCCTATTATCGCTCAAAAACCTAGTCATACATGTACGCACTAGCCTATGGTCCGCCATGCCCTTTGCTAAAACTGGTTTCCGATCTTCTGTCTAAAATGTCTTTGGACAATTTGAAAATAAAGGTGGGTGAGTAAGATAAATAACTCGACTTTTATGTAAAGATTTCAGATTTCCCTCCCCGGTTTCAAGTTAGTCTCCCCGTAGTCTAAAGCCGATTTCAGATTCCCTCCCCTCCGATTTGAGGTTAGATCTAACTCTCTAATAGTCGAATTAACCCTCTGCCATTTAGCAAAAAGAATATTAGGGGAAGGTTGCTAAAGGTGGACCACTTAAGATTTTCATGTTTTTCAGAGCCAAGCATAGGCATACAGACAGTAAAGGAGCCAGATAAGCATATGGGCAGACAGACATTTAAATGTTTTTGCCGTGCGTGTGGAATAGACGTCGGACAACCCAAGAGAGACCGCCGCAGATCTTTATTTATATCCGTTTCATTTCGCATTTTTAGGCGTCGATCGTAGATTATGAACGAAACGGCGCTCCATGGACGAGAACCGTTTCCCAACGTTATAAAATACATGTACGATGTAACGTGGAGACGCAACGTGGTCGTCCTGTGGGGATTCAGACGGGCGTTAACAGTTACTGACGACGAAGACGAACGATATGGAAGTTTCTACGCCGCTGAAAGCAATTTCTCGCTGGAACAGACACTATAGTGTAGCGTAGGCTTTTAATGTAAGGTCTTGGCACGCGAGTAGGACACACAGGGCATTTTCAAAGGCATTGTTAGAACTGAGAATATAATATTTTATATATAATAGGCTATATATTTATTATTATGAGTTGTGAGCACAAGTTGCACAACTCACAGCGAACTCTGGTACAACGATACAAATAAAACAAATTCATTCATTTTGGAAAATTTCATTTCTGAAATTGTATAATAAGTAGAAAGCCAACAGTTCAGAAAAACAAAAGTCGAGAAATCACAAAATCAGTAGCCTAATAATTATCGTTTGTCAGTCTTGTTGTCCTCGGTCTCGAAGTCTTGGCTTCTTGGTCTTGAGGTTCAAGGTCTTGGTCTTGAGGTTCAAGGTCTTGGTCTTGAGGTTCAAGGTCTTGGTCTTGAGATTCAAAGTATAGCCTACTGGTCTTGGTCTTGAGATTCAAGGTCTTATTTGTATTAGTCTTGAGGTTCAAAGTTTTGGTCCTGGTCCCGAGGTTTCAGGACTTGACAACAAGATTTGTAATTGTTATTAAACAAAAACCCAGGGATGAAATCGGTATCATCCTTGATAGGATGATTAAAGTCACATGGATCCTTTTTCCAAGGGTGTACGGACATAATCGGGTACGTAGGGAGGAAACGAAGTAACTAGGCCTAAGCTTACATGTGCCTCATTTCCAGAGGTGGAAAAATAAGTTTTTTTGGGAAATGATAAGCTTTTTGTTTTTATGGTTTCTTGGTTTTTTGTTTTGAGATTTTCAACGCAGATTTAATACAGTTGGGATTTTTGACTGATAAACACAAAATAATTAATTTCAGTTGATTTTATTACAACTAAATTTCTGATTCTAGATTATAAGCAATAATTAAATCACTCTTTATAAACAAACTGTAACAAATGTTCTTTTTAGAGAAACCCAAAAACTAAATACAAATTTTCTCGTTTCTTTTTAGTCTTTAGTTTTTTGTTTAGAAGAAAATAAAAAAAGCAAACACTGAAAAAGAACAAAGTTTCCACCCCTGATCACTGCTAACAACGGCCTGCAACAGTTGGGCCTAATTGTTTGTCAGCAATCCGGCACAAGTAGCAACGCGTTGGCCACCCTGAGGTAGGAAGCCAAGAACGGCCCAGGCTGTAATCTAGTCCCCCTCTTCTGGGAGGGGAATCATAAAAGTTGGGAGGGGGAAATCCTATTATTTTACCATATCCCTGTTAAAAAAATTCCTGGGTGGGAAAAAGCTAATCATGGGAGGGGAACTCCCCCCCCCCGACACTGGTCTACATTAATCACTGGGCTTACCCTTCTCTCCCAATAGGCCCTACTGCCGCTTCTCTAAATGTAATTTTCTAAAATGAAAATCCATGGTAATTTTTTTCTAAATCGCATGACAACAAATACCTTTGACTATAGGCCCTAATTGTAAACTGTACAAAATAGCTCTTATAGGGGCCTACACTCTTACAGCTGCACAACATCTCTTTAGTAAATTATAGTGTCGGGTTAGGCTACGTACATGTTTATGAGTATGCTTATCTAAGATCTTTTAAACTCCTCAAAGCTATTCTTAAACTAGATTAGTGTATTGAACATTACACTGTTAAAAGTAGACCTAGGTCTGCGTATACTGCCAGAGTAGGCTTATAAGTAACAAATTATACAATATACAGTGATGCTTCTCACATAGAGAGCCATGGAGTCCATTATCATACTGCACACACACTTCATAATGCATCAAATTCAATTAATGACCACTTCAAATGAAACCGTGGTCAAAGCTCCCAACAATCAGGTTGAAAATGTCAGATAGTCTAAAGCGAGGTTATACAACAGAGGGCACACAAGGTGAAGCGGACAAGTTAGACGATAACATGAGTTTAGCCGTGATTTACTATAAGCATATACAGCTCTCCTAATTTTAACCCTTTTCAATCTGATTTCAGGCCTGGACATTCTATTGAGACAACCTTCCTGAAAGTTACAAATGACATACTCTTGAACATCGACAATGGCTCAGCAAACTTTCTTTTTTTTCTCTTGGTATATCTGCTGCTTTTGATGCAATGGACCACAAGCTGTTAGTTGGCTCATTAAATTTTATATGCCTGTTCATCCCATCTTCCCCTACAGTTCAGAGAGAAAGCAGTGTTACTAGGCCTTGGCTTTTATCTCAAGATCTTGGGTTTTCCTCCAGATTCTGGGTCTTCAGCCAAACTTGGGAAATGGGGTTTCCTGAAAATTTAGTTTCTTTTCAAAATAATCAGAAAACATATAAATTATGCTGAAATAATGGGTAATTAGCTACAATCGCTCCCGGTCAGTGAAGTAAATGAGGCGCGAAATATGCATATGAAGACAACCTAAATGAAAAATACGACAAAATGACTAAATTAAGTCATCATTTCTTGGGGGTGACATATGTAATAATAGTCCCAGCATGGGAGAAAGATAAATTTGAAAGAGACAAGTAATGATTAAAAAATCGTCACTAGAGTTTTTAGGTTGTTTGTTCACTGGCTGACTTAAAATAATTTTTCAAAAATTTCCCGAATAAATGGGGACATTTAAAAGATTTATTGAAAGAACTAGAACTTGGGTTTTCTTGTGTTTTTAGTAGCAAACTTGGTTTTCTTATTTTTCTTGAGTGGCAATGCTGTGAGCAAGGCAAGAGGCGACCTTGACGTGAACTGACCCAGTTTTAAAGCGGCGTCTTTAGATGTTCATTTAGATGTTTATGCGAGTTACTTTGTTTATATTTAGCAAATTTATTCAACGATGAAGACATCGAGTGAGTAAAATCCACTAAGAACAACCCTTGTAGTTGTAAATCGCATATTGACTTGCCGAATTTTTAGGGGTTTAATCCATATAATACGGAGGCAACTCGGTCAATCTGTTTTGTGTCAACACCTGTCGTAGGTGTGACCATCCTCCGTCAGGGTCACTCCTTCTGCACGCCCTTCTTATGCAGACGTTATTCAGTAATGTTTGTAAGTTTATTAATTTTGGAACATTTCAAGATTTAGTGGCGGTGGATTCAAGTGACGTTAATTAATTAATGCTACTGGTACAACTTTACCATGTAAACCTCTGAATGTCCACCGGCATCGGGAGTCGATCCGCAGTCCGAGATGCGACTTAGTTCTGATTTGTGGTCTGAATTAATTTCAGTTTAATAGTTTCAGTAGAGTTTCAGAATTGGGTATGCAGTCGTTTTTTTTACGTAGTTCTCATGTCCTTAATAACAGACATTTGCATACTGTTTTTCAGTCAGCTTTCAAATTCTATGACCATTATCAACAGATTTAAGCAAGTGTCAATTTATAAAGCGCCTCTTAGAGTGAACTCAACAGAGGCGAGAATTACTTGATGTTTGTGTAGTTTTGTAGATCTGCATCTATGTACATATCTTGACTTTAATTGAGCAACTTTTGAAATGATATTCTGATAGACAAGAATTAAAGTAACGCTATGTTGATAAAATATTATTTAGAATGTAAACCCTATAATATCAAAGACCGTGAAAACTGATAATGCTTGTCTAACAATTTGAAGGAACATCGAAATAAAATGAAGAATGAAGCTATTAACAAGGCTGTTAATAATACTGGAAAAGTGTATTGTCAATACCAATAGACCAATATCAATACTTTCTAATAAATGTATTGGCAAAACCAATACCAACATCTATTCTTAAAACTATTGTAAGTCAACAGAAACTAGTTTAGGCATAATACAACGTCTTTCTCATTTCCGGTCATTTCTCTATAGAATAAGTTTCACACCACAGATCATAAGCTACGATATATTTTGGTGACACCAGAAAATAGTATCGGTATCGAGTATTGGTGATTTTGAGGCTAAAAGTATCGGCGATACACATGCGATACCAGTCCAATAAAGGTATTGCAATATTCGGTGCGATGCCGAGAAAAGTATCGGTAATACCAAGTATTGCAATACTTTATTTCAAGATTAGCATCCCTGGCTGTTAATATGTGCAAACAACATTTACAGCTGCTCTTTAAAAATTGATTGAGCTATATAAGCAATACGTGGCAAATAAGAAATATTTGTAGAGTTTTTGCGACTTGTCACTGGGCTGCGAGGGTCATTCGTCTGCGATGTTCCCGTCGTCTACTCATCATCTCAGGCCGCACTCTGCGCATTCCTTGACAAGGAGCTGGAAGCCATCCGCCAAGCAGGAACATGGAAGTCGGAGAGGGTGATTACAACACCCCAATCAAGTAGAATTGGGGTGACGACGAGGAAGGATAAGGTCCTCAACTTCTGTGCTAACAACTATCTTGGCCTCTCGGTAGGTAACAACATTTATCAGGTGAGTAAGTGATGGGTAAGTAATCGATTCCCTAATGGATAAATGGATAGATTTGTTGGTTAGTTTTGGTGAAGATTTAGGTGCATATGTAGATTGGAGAGTTGAGGCATTGGGTATCAGTTGTATCGATTAGTCTACCATCAATTAATCTACCATGTATTCATAATCAGGCCAATTTTTGAAGCAATCATTATTATTGGCAACATTTTGTGCTTACGTAAAAACTTTCTGTTAGTGGCAATTTACATATGTATAATAATATAGCTCTGGCTTCGCTGTTATACATCGCTGCAAACTACCTATGTATGTGTGTATTTCTATACCGCCTCTTACAGTCCACTACTATTCAGAGGCGGTCCCGACTACAGCCCGAGG
>JAQFXW010002689.1:0-12759 GCA_034693945.1 Dendrobaena attemsi
ACTAACGTGCGTAACAACAATGTTTCTGTAGAAACCGCCAAACGTCTTAAATCAAAAAGATATAATCCATTGAACTCTTTCTTTAAAAGAAATAGAATCACTTGAACTTTTTCATTCATTTTATAGATAATCTCTTTGACAAACAAGCGAATTACATATTTGATGATGTGTCGTCAATGGGCTCTTTGTCTCTCTCTCTCTCTCTTTCTCTGTTTCTCTCTGTCTCCGTATCTGTCTGTTTGTCTGTCTATCTCTCGTGTTTTCGCTTCCCCCAAACTGGTTCCAGTCGCGCAAGATTGTTAACATCTCCTTCAAAATTACTGTATTGTATTGTATCGGAACTTTTATATAGCGCATCCCACAGAGCAAGTCTATTTCCGGCTCGAGGTCTCCATGGAAAAAGATGAGACTTTAAGGTGCGAACAGCAGTAGGAATTAAGAGAGACAGAGAGCAGAGTGGAAAGAAATGCAGACAGAGCCTCAAAACCGGCGTGTAAACACGACAAGCGCATACACCCAACTCAATTATGGGTCTAATAGAGCCTGGAAGTCATTATGTGCAGATCTATCTTCGCTGCCTTGGTTGTTTTCATCTTCTACGCTCATTCTTAACGTCGTACTGTCTGAGCTACTCTTAAGCAGGCCAAGCGTCTCTAGTCATCCTGTGAACTAATCACGCTTTTCAGTTTCTATACAAACGAAAAATTTACAACAATCAACTAATTCCGATATTCTTGAGCCCAATAAATGTCTAGCGAATGGAATTTCAACCTGGATCACTCCATTGCAATTGTCACAGTCTTTTCTATTGACCAAAAAGCTGATCGAGATGTAGAAATAGTCATAGAGCTGACAATGATTCACAACGGCGTCAATGTTGTAATCGACGCCGTTTGGTTCCACGTGGCACTTCCTGTAACATATTAAGATAATCGACCGAACGCACTTTGAATATGAGGATATCTCCGTAATTGAAAAGACTTTCGCATGCGATTCTCAGAAGTCAGCTTGAAGCATGTGTGTTTGCTGCAAAGCTATAAAATGTACATTAATTTTACCTCTTATATTATCTTTAAATGCTGCAGCTTAAATGACAGCCTTTGAAACACTTTAAGATTGTTATTATGTCTTTTTACTTAGCCACATGTCTCTCAAGCTCTTGATCTTTTAATCTGTTCAGTTCAACAGTCCTGATATCAGAATAAACTTTTAGCTATTTAAGTTAATGGATTTACTAATTATATTGAATATTTCTAAACCAAAGAAAGCTGCCTGGTTCGGCAGATGCTTTGTCGTAGTTAATTCTCTAATCTGTAGGCCCATAATTTTAACCCAACAAATTCACAATCTGAAAATTGTGTTGACTATGATTAGTTATTAGGACTATGAAAAATATAACAAAGACAGTTTATCTACCACGCTTCTGGAGATGGGATTTAAAGGTTCAAAAAGTTGCGAGAATGTCGTGCAATTTCTTGTTTGTGCAAAATCCATGGCAAATTTCAACACAATAATTATGAACGGCGTATATCTACTGCTTTTATGTAAGTGTCATTGTGACCCCAAATCTCAGATATCTATTAAATTATTTATCAGATTCACTTAGACCACGTTGGAACCTATTCGACGAGAGATAGCTCTTTGACGATCTCATACAAACTAAATCGTTGTAAACGTTCCTATTATCCTCATGAATAGACTACGATTCACATTATGCCGAAATGCTTGTAAGAAGCGACAACGACGATGAGCATTAACACTCGAATAGAGAGTCAGATCAGAGACAGTGAGCCGTCAATCAACAAAAGGATGTGATAAGTTATTCATCGATATCAGAAGACTATTATAATGACGTAGTGTAAGGCTCAGTATGAACTAAGGATGAGAAGAGTAAGAATAGTCTTAGAGCAGAGCATTCATTCGTACGCTGACAATGCGATCGAAACATTTGAGATTTGTAAAGAAAGAAAGCAATTTCACATGTAGACTAATGCAAGTGAAAGCATAATGTATTAACCTGAAAATTTAAACTGTAGGTTTCTATTGTGGCGCCTTGCTGTAGCAATAGTCTATAAATATAGGAACATTAGAGACCAGGCCTAACCGTAGGCCTATACAGTAGCCTCAGTAGGTGCAAGACTGGGGTGAATACGCAGTTGGTTGTCTGCGAAGATAAATTTCAGTTTTAACAATACCGAGTTGCAGTCGTCAGGTTCAATGAAGCGTAGATGTCTGTGATTAGTCACCAAACTTTGCGCCGGTCGTTTTGGCGCCAAAACATTATTTTTGGTCGACAATTCATTCTATCCAAGTCTCGCTCTGCGTCCGTCAAATTCGACAATACGACAAACTGTTTTACGTGATATTGAGAGTAGTTTAGATGCTGACAGACAACTAGCCTGCTCTAATCTCGCATTAAAGGTACAAGAAAATTCAAGTGTTCAAGAATTATTTAACTTAGTTCTAAGGTTATTGCTCTACATTCTATTTGTTAGAACCGTTCTATAGTTACGTGACTTACGTCAAGGTGTAAAATTTTCAAATAAAACTTCATAGTCTAAAAAGCAATTCATATTTACGTATACCTGCCAAATTTCAAAAACATATTTAATTAGAACAAAAGTTACTCAACTTTAAGTGACGTCACCCACTGCCTGCTTTTTGATGGTTCAAAAACGTTTACCAGTTGTTTGTTAATAGAATGACATCCAAAGTCTTTTGCCAATATCTCCGTCAAAAGTGGGCATTGTAAAATAAAATTTCACACGCGGAAAGGCAACTCATACCGGTATATATAACTACCAAATTTCATTAAAATATCTTATACAAATCAGAAGTCATGATACTTTTAGTGACGTCATCCACTGATTTTTGATGACGTTTAACGGTTTCTTGCTAATATTTCCGCAACAGTTAAATATATTTAAATGAAATTCAATACTCCTAGCGGTAATTCATATCTACATCTAGGAGCCAAGTTTTATCAAAATATTTAGAGCACAATGAAAGTTGCAGCACTTTTAGTGAGTCCACATATTAAATTTTTGCCGATTTAAAAACGTGCAGCACAACAAATGTTCCCAAAAAAGTGTTGCAACGTTTGTTGCGCTTGAAATATGTCAATAGAATTTGGCCACAATATGTAGATATCAGCTGCCTTTGAGCCTGTGAAATATCATTACATAATATTTATTTGTGGCGGAAATATTAGCAAAAACCTGTTAAACGTTTTTGAACCATCAAATTACAGTCGGTGACGCTACTAAAAGTGGAATAACGTTTGTTCTGTTTGAAATATTTTGATGAAATTTGATAGCTGTACGTAGATATGAATTGCCTGTGAGTTTGTAAAATTGTGTTTAAAAATTCCTACTTTGGACGGAAATATTGGCAAGAAACTTAGTGGAGTCTTTTTTATGCCTCACTCTGTATATAATGACAAACACAAAGTGTTCAAATGAAGCATTCTAACTGGTCGCCATTTACTGTTTCAGTTTAGGTCGTCCTGCTGCCAAAATGAGACAATTTAGGCGTATCGTTTTCATTTGATAATTGGAACAAAGCAGATAATGCTTTAAGGAAATTTTATAACTCCACAATTACATCGTCCTGTGATCTTCCAAAGATGTTCATGACTTTATATAGTCATTATGTTTTCTTTACGTCAAAATGAAGCAATATCAGTCAATATCATATCCAATAAGTTGGTGATCTTTTTGAGTCTTTCAGTTTCTTTCCTACTGCAAAGCATAGGCTACAGCGTTCTTATCACTGCACAAATAGCCTTCCATCTCTATTTCTCAAGTTAAAACAAGCCCTGCGTTTTACAATTGCACGTTCGGTCCTTTACAACTCTGCATATATAATTGAATTTACAACTGAACAAAATTGCATCAACTGCACGCTGAAATTAATATGTTCTTGGATAAAGAGCTTCAAAATTACTCACACTTTTCTTTGCTTGAGTACCGTATAGGCCTACTCTATTTATTTCATTGCAAACTATACTAGGCTAATTTTCTTCAGCTGTGACTGTAGCTTCTTTATGATGGAGATAGAGAAGTAGTCTCTCATTTAGTTATGGCCGAATCTAATTCTGATTCTCTAATGGAACCGAAAGAACGTCGCAATCGATTTAAGAAGTAGATCTCTTTGTTATAATTATGGGAATATGACTTCTTAGTTTCTCAGCTCGACTTGAGACGTATAGGTGGTCAATGTGGGCTTTCAGCAGATGCTGTTTTAAGCGAACGCGATTTCCTACGCAGAGGATGCTAAATGCGCCCAACATTTAACGGTCCACCTAGAATAGATGAAGACCTTCGGAGTTCGGATTACGACAAATATACGTAAAAATTCCAAATAAATGCTTCGTTTTGCATTCTCTAGAAGAATGGTGAACCATCTGTTCATAGTCATTCCGCCAGAGGAGAAACTGTGATCCAACATAATATTCCTATCATGTTCAACGTCTGACCATCATTCTGCCGCTTATTACGTAGGGAGAAGGCTCTAATCCGTTCAATTCCAGGGTTTCCCACCAACTCTTATTATAACTGCTGGTCAACTGCGACGAACTGCACTTATTAAACCACCAGGCGCCGTGTGTGGTACACGAACCGTTGACGAAGTTGTCGTTGTCGACGTCGAACGTAGAGAACTTCATTCCGTTAGAAATGTAGTTGGGATATTTACCAATCCGGAATCCGTCACCTCCGTCTCCGTAGTATCCGGACACGTTCAACGTATACCACTGAGCTTCATTGTTCAGGAAAAAAGAATCGTACTCTGCTGAGTACCAGCTGAGAGAATTTCCCGATTGTACTTCGACCCTCAGCGTCTTATATCCGGCGGAGATCAGCTGGTAGATCTGTTCGTTACCGATCCAGTAGTTTTCAGTCGGATCGCCGAATCCGTTGCGATACTGGATCCAGCTGCGTTTGAAAGTCGTGAGGCCAGAGGGAATGACCTGGTGAATCAGTATCCAGTCGGCGATCGTCTTGACCGCAAGTAAACCGGAAGCCAATGTCACGTTCGCGTAGATCGCTGTCACAGTGAAATCTACAAACACCAAACTATACGCTGCTCAATAGTCAACAGACTGCGCATCATAAGCACTACACACTGCTCTATAGACGCGACAGGGAATGATCTATTTAGGATCCTACGCGAACGTGACATTGGCTTCCGGTTTACTTGCGGTCAAGACGATCGCCGACTGGATACTTATTCACCAGGTTATTCCCTCTTAATAGGAACAATATAATATTGCTCATTAGGCACACCAGACCGGCAACAGGAACAACACACTGCTCAAGAGGCAAAACAGACTGCTCATGAGGCAAAACAGACTGCTCATGAGGCAAAACAGACTGCTCAAGAGGCAAAACAGACTGCTCAAGAGGCAAAACAGATTGCTCAAGAGGCAAAACAGACTGCTCAAGAGGCACATTGCAACCCGCAGCTCAATAATCATAGCCACCTAAAAATGTTTATCCTTTGCATACATTGCCAGTGTGCATAACCTCACTAGAATTGTGTTCGTCATTTCATTTCAGGCATTGTTTAAAAATATAATCTTCCAATTTCAGTATTTTTCAAAATCCCTAGTTTTCAGACATCTAGACAATCTTGTGAAGTGCTTGGTTGAATTAGAGATTTTTCAAATTTCCTAAACAATTTCAGGCATTTTATAAAATCCCTGATTTTACAACTTGTCTGAGACGATGTCATATAGGTTTTGTATTCTTAGCGTGATCTCTCTTTAGTCTATCATGCTGAGTTGTTTGTATCCTTTCGACTCTTATGACAAACTATTATGCTTAATGACGACCGTGGGCCTACCTGTACAGTGATTGGAGTCCAACTCTGTCAAAGACAACTTAAAAACTAGAACTTGAATGCCTAAAGCCTCTTCTGCTACTGAAGAAAGAGGAGTAAGGTTGATGGGCTCATCATTGAACACATATAATGACAAGAGCAAGACTGAGATCTATCAAAACGTATCTGGTACTTCAATGCGATAACATGATGAATTTGATCATATTCTGTCGAGACTTCGACAAACCTTCAAGCACGTCGGCTGACTGGCCCTTGAGCCCACAACTTGTCGTGTCTGATATTACGACACAAACTTGCTTTCGTCGACTTGGTTCTGCTTTTATCAACCTTTTGCAATGCTTCGCATTTTGACATTACCTCACAGGCTGATTTAAATTTTAACTGCGGTTACAATAATTGAATTCCTCATCTTTGTGCAACATGACAACGACACAATGTCAGCCAATAGAATAGAACAGATATTGGAGTCAAAGTATTTTGAAGGATTAAACTGCCAAACAATCTTATAGTGGTAAATTTGATATTACAGGAGAGTCTATAATTACGAAGCTTGAAAGATAGTGGAGTCACAACTTCAAAACTAACGTAATTTATAGAGCGTTAAGCAGTCTTCCTGCAGTTTACCTGCAGGTGGGAGGCATCTGATCCAGGTCGTGTTTGGCATAAGGCACCCTTTCTCTTCCGGATCAGAAGTTCTTGAAACGCAACTAAGGTAGATGGAACCGTTTAGGGTGAATGGGAATGAGCAACACTGCTCAGGAATCATCGGCGTCGAAGACGGCGAAGCGTCAACATTGTTAGACACATCTGCAGGGGTGTAATGTTAAGCAGCACAATATGTATAAGCTTTACATTTCTCATCTAATGTCGTGCAACGGATAAGTTACAAAAAACGTCAATAGTATAAAAGCGACGGAGCAGAAGTCTTTAGAAACACTGAAATGTTTTCTCAGAATTCAAACTCAAAGCCATTTATGCAAAGGTCAGAATCTCGGCTACCCTAGATTGCAAGTACAATTAACTATCATACTTGTAAAGCAATCCACGAATTGATCATCTAAAAGCTTACTACCATTTATAGCATACAACCTAGTAACTATATGCAGAAAATCACGAGCTCTGCCAATGAGAGGTTAGTTTTAGAATGAAGCTAATTATACGAATTTAACCATTTTACAGTTCACCTATCAGACAAAAATGAGCTACAAAATGTGATGTAGACCTTTAGAAATTCAGAAAACCATAGCGTAGATTCATCATAACGTTTCTACGCTAATGCACCATAATGTCATAGCGTTTCCTCCTATTAAATTGATCAGTTAGTAGACTAAAGCGTAGGGTCCTTGTCTAAAGGGTGGGCCATATTAAATTTCAGAAAATGGAAATCCGAACAACGGCTAACACGTATACACGATCCTGAGAAATTATGCTTTATATATAGCCTAGCTATTGAATGCATTGTGTGGAAGTTGGATAATTGGCATTGGTCATAACCAACTGGCGTGATATTGTAAGGTTATTTGAAGTAGATGTTGCCCAGTGTACTGACCTTGTAAGCTTCTGCAATTTCCATCAAATAGCTTCGTCTGTATATCAAAAGAAAACAATTATTTTAACAAATCGTTACTGAGGTGGATTTAATTTTACCCAATTGCATGAGTAATCAGATTTTATCTTCGACATGGAAGCCACATTATGTAACAGAACTGCAAATACATAAATCTAGTGGAGTACCATTTCAAGAAGTTTCATGCCAGTCATGTCGTGCATAGAGGCCTATTCTCAATTTTAATGCGGTTAAAATAGTAGCCTTCGATTGCAATTTATTTATTTATTAGCCCTTGATGCCGTGGAGAATAGGCATAATTATAGTTCCAGGGGGTGCCTTGATTTTAGGTAACGGTGACATTGTCCTTGAGTTCCCATCTACAGGGTGAGACAAAAAAGACCCCCCCAACGTTTCTTGCCAATATTTTTGTCAAAAGTGAAAGTGTTCCAATAACATTTTCCAGTCTTAAAAGCAATTCATATTTACGTATATCTGCCAAATAGTACCAAAATATTTCAAATAGAACAAAAGTTATTTCACTTTAAGTGACGTCGCCCACTGATTTTTGATGGTTCAAAAACGTTTAGCAGTTGTTTGCTAATAGAATGACCTCCAAAGTCATTTGCCAATATCTCAGTCAAAAGTGGGCATTTTAAAACAAAATTTCACCCGGAAAAGGCAACTCATAGGCTATCTACATACAACTACTCAGTTTGTAAATTTCATTAATATATCTTAAACAAATCAGAAGTTATGATACTTTTAGTAACGTCACCCACTGATTTTTGATGACGTGTAACAGTTCTTTCTAATATTTCCGCCAACATTAAATATATTTTAATGAAATTTTATACTCTTAAAGGCAACTCATATTTACATCTAGAGGCCAAATTCTATCAAAATATTTACAGCACACCAAAAGTTGCAGCACTTTTAGTGAGTCCACCTACTAAATTCTGCCGATTTAAAAACGTGCAGCACAACAAATGATCCCAAAATGGTGCTGCAACTTTTCAATTTCAATTGAAGTTGGCCACAATATGTAACTATTAGTTGCCTTTGAGCCTGGGAAATTTCATTACATAATATTCATTTGTGGCGGAAATGTTAGCAAAAAACTGGTTAACGTTTATGAACCATCAAAAGCAGTCTGTGACGCCACTAAAAGTTAAATAACGTTTGTTCTGTTTGAAATAGTTTGATGAAATTTCGTAGTTATACGTAGATATGAATTGCCTTTCAGTCTGTAAAATTTGGTTTAACAATTCCTACTTTGGACGGAAATATTGACAAATACTTATGGGGTCTTTTTATGCCTAAGCCTGTATATCGCTAATTTTGGAAAACATATTATTTTTGATTCTTCACGGCATATGACCTAGGCTTATGTATTCAACCCGTGTTTATTCTAGTTCCCATTTTCTGGGGGAAATAAAGCAATGTGTGGGATGTGGATTAGCGCCAGGCTTGGCACGCAGCGGTAAGGAGGAGATGTGCTCATTCCAGTTCCGACAATAGGTCTTAAATGCCACTGCCCAACTCCCACGTTTCACTCACATATCCACGTTCATGACTGATGGATTTTTCTTATTGCCCGTATTCAGTTTACAATTTTCTCTCTCACCTACAGAGTTGTTTTGGGTCAAGCTAAGCGCTACCTCTGTGATCTGATTCAGAGGTCTATTTCGACTGCCTCTAGTCGCCCTCTCCGTTCTTTAGACAGTTATGATCGTCTGGTGCCTCGTTCTTGAATTGCTACTGCGCAAAATAATCAAGAGAGCATTAGAACTAGCTATCACTCGTAGCTAAGATGTGGTACGAGTCGTGTTTGAGTTTGACCGCAGACATCGTCAGTTTATGTAGGCCTTAACAGATAAGGCACCAATTAACCCTTTCAACAATCAACCATTTTAATACTTAATCAATCAATTTATCACTTAATCAATCAATTTATAACTTGGGTCAGCTTATTCTCATTGCTCAAAAATGCCCTTACATGCTGACCAGCACACACTTAGCAGAAATGGTCTACAAATGGCACACTCGCACCATGCAAGAAGGATTAAACTACACTGTGGGCCTATATAACTATCATATTAGAAAGCCATGTTGCCGGCTATAATTGCAGTAACGATGTACTTTTTTTACTAAACGTTCAAGGAACCAACTTTTTGGTAACACTTTGAAATGTGTTGAAATTGTCAATCAGCAATTGAATGTTTTTGAAAGACTAAAATATATGGCCCATAATAGGTTATGCTTTATTATATGCATTTGTAGCTGACAAATTATGTTAACTGATGATCAACAGCATTATTCGAATTTTTT
The DNA here is from genome assembly GCA_034693945.1 of Dendrobaena attemsi. NCBI lineage: Eukaryota > Metazoa > Annelida > Clitellata > Crassiclitellata > Lumbricidae > Dendrobaena > Dendrobaena attemsi. The sequence continues at coordinate 9,719 of JAQFXW010002689.1, forward strand.
GTTTAGCTTAGAGTGTCATGGACTTACAAACTTTATATTTTAGGAGCTTAAATTAAGGCCACGTGTGCTTTATTGTATAATCTGCTTTGATATGCCAACTCTGGGTGTTTTTATAATAAAATAAGAACCTGATAATAATCGCAGGATGCACTGATCTTGAAGTTGATTGGAGTGAAGTAGAAGAGTTGGCAATTGCTTTCAGTATTGTTATAGTTGAAACTAGTGCAGTTCTGGTCCGTCTGGCACGTATAGGCACACAAGGATGACGGTGGAATGCACCCTCTGACCGCTGAGTCTGACAGCATTGCAGATATGTTCTTAATTGGAAAGACCGTTGAAGGAGAGTCAAGGGCGCACACCGTTGTTCCGTTAGCATAGGCAGCCTTCTGGAAGGATTTCTGTTCTAATCCCGAGAAGAGCGACATTAGCAGAAGCAGACAAACCAATGTCTCTGGTGGCGATACCTTCATTGTACTCTCTGTACGAAACTGCTTTCAACAACCGTCTAATGAAGTCAGAAACTCAGCTGCCTCAATTATGCTGCAATAGGTTCCCTGTAAGTCTGCGTGTAGTATAACTCGTTCTTTTGATGTCTATGTGGCTCTTTATACGCTTGCAGTTTAAAATTAACTGTCGTATAGTGCAGTGATAAGAATTACAATTGACAAATTCCTCATAATGAAGAGTTTGTCCAAATAAATTCTCTATAATTGTAGATTGTTGCATTGCAGATCCTATACAATTCTGTAAACTTTCAACGATGCCCATGAATTACAAGCCCTCACATGTAAATTACAATTATAAAGACTCGTAATATTGATTGATGCCCCACACGAGACAAACAATTATAGTCTAGCATAGTTGTCAGAGTGATTGTGTAAACGGAGTTGGTGCGTGTAATGACAACAGTTGCAGGACCACCGCTGGCTTCATCGATCGACCCAAGTGCATTGTTGTACCTTCTTTGTTGTACCTGCCTAATTATAAAGGCCCTACGCCACATGAATCACGGCATCAAAGCAAACACAGTGGGAATATGCAAGCCTCAATTCACTTGACGCATGACATGGTCTTCATGTGGAACTGAACACTTAAGATAACCTTAGATTTATGTGCCACTCTGCTGCAGGATTCCACGTTCCATAAATTGTTGAAAACAGCCCAGCAACTCAGGGCCGCATTAACTTCTCGGGGCCCCATGCTTACTATACTCGGGAGCCCATGGATGCTCATTATTTTCTATGACCTCATGTTGAACCGAGCACGGAATGATGGGGCATCGTAAAATAGTCTCACGTAAGAATAAATTTGCAGCTAAAATCAAAGTGATCAATTACAGTCAGCGTAGACATGCTGTATTACAAGCCAAGTTTGTATTTTGAGCCAAAAGAGGTGCATTAGTTCCTACCCCTCATGATTGGTGCGTGACTGTCATTTAAAAATTACAATTTGTCGATGCAAATTCTTGCTCAAAGCGAATTAAACGCCTCTTTTAGAAAAAAGGGCTTATTTCTTGTAATAATTTCTTGGTGTTCTACCTGTCCGAGAGCCCCTGTAAGCAGGGGTCCCGTGCTCTGAACATAATGAACCTAAGGCGGACCAGTGAACTGCAAGTCCATCGTGTTGAAACAGGATGATACTCCTTCTATAAAGACCAGGAAGTTTGATAATGGCATGTACACAATTGCCACAAAAGAAGCGGCCTATTGAAAGGTCTACATGTGGTTGCCATTCTGAGCACGCATGTAGACCAACAGCGGGACACTGTGATGCAGCAGCAGCAGCCTATCGAAACAATCACTTCAGCACACATGGGTAGGCCTATACAATGCTCCTGCCAACATCCCTGGTCTGAGACGACTAAGCTGGAAACAAGAAGTGCGAGTAAGCTTTGCTATACAATAGTCATTCAAATTTTGATCAGTAAAGATGGGATCGAGAGATGACTACAGAGTACAGTTGCACCCTGATGGCGGGCACTAAAAGATAATGTAAAAGAGGGAAACTTTTCAAAGAGTGATGGACAGTCACGCTTCAGAGTTGCTGTGTTAGGCCTATATGTTATGTAGAAATTGTTGTAGATATTGATTCTTTAACATGGTCCAATATAATTTCTATATGTGTTACTAAGGAAGGTGCAATTTACGACATTTATCGTTACATACATGTACACAATGCTCAAATTGTTTAAAAGCGTCTGTGTTGTAAGCAATCTCTTGGATACTCTCAAAATTAAATGACACACAGTCTAATGTGACGGTTCTATTCAAAGTTCCATCGGTAGGCAAATTCTGTCAGCATAATTATAGCAAATAGAACTAATAGTCCTATATAATATCTAGCGTTGCAAATCATGTGGGCTAAAGCGTATAGGCCTACAGCTAATAAGTGATGTGCGTATGAAATGAAAACTCGTACGAAACGACGGGTGTACATGTAAGACAAAAGCCTCCCTGGACAATGGACATAAGCCCAGCTAGGACAAGTGGGGCATAAGCTCCTGTCCAAGTTAAGACTAGTCGTGGTGTTTCTTAAATAATATTGTAATTAAGTACTTATATAGCGCCTCTCGTAGTACGCCCTATATGAACTGTTCCGAGGCGCTACCTGCAACGGCGCTCATGCTGACTGCTGAGTCTGGGTTAACACGCCGAAGCGTCTCATTTACTACGCCATCTGGCGAATTAAGATTGCTTATTAAGTCTATGTAATGGCTAATTGTTGTAAATGTAGGTCGATTAGACCTAAATAATAATTATTTACACAAAGAAACTAGTTTGTTCAGGCAGCATTTTTGAGCAATTGAAGACTATAGTTAGTGTCATTTAGTTCCATAGTTAAGACTTGTAATGTTGTTCAGGAAAGTTTACAACGGAGAGTTTAAAATGCTTATTTTAACAGAATTGTTGACAGTGAGTGAAACAAAAAGTACTAAAGCAGCATAGCATGAGTTTGGTATTTAATTCCACTTCTTGTGTTACTAACTACGTGTTTGTAATTGTATGTGACGTAATACGCAGGGGCTTAGGTCTTATTTGAAA
>JAQFXW010002690.1:0-12758 GCA_034693945.1 Dendrobaena attemsi
CCATGGACGCCGCATCTTTATTTTTTGGAGTCCGGCTTCAAAATTTTGGAGTCCCAGACGCCGGGACGCACACTAACTGAATCGCTGGTTCTAATCATTGTTAGGTTTGGATACTAAGTCTTGTAGACTTATTCTAGCTCTTGCTATTTTACCAGGATGTTCAGTGAATTCAAAGTCGTTAAATCTTATAACATAATGAGAAACCAAATATGGGAGGATTTAAAAGACGACTTGTGCATCTTTGTGTACCAGCAACTTCACACTTCTGCACCTGCAGAATGGTTTTTTCTTTTTTTCTCATGGTGGGATTTTTATGAGGCCACACAGAATGTTTTGGTTAAGAAATCCAGAGTGATTTCGTGTGTATAAAATGCAACAGAAATAGACTATTTCGTGAGACATATTTTGAGAAATAATTATTGTTGGAATCTGTTTTGGCTTTATTCAAAAGAATTGATTGTTTTATTTTTGGTTAAAACACCCACATAACTTTTTTGTCGTGTGTATGTACGAGTAATTTCAAGAGTCTTGAATGGTCTTGATGTTCAAAGTCTTGGTCTTGAGACTAAAAGTCTTGGTCTTGAGAAAAATAGGCTTGGCCTTGGTCTTGAGGTTCAAGGTCTTGGTCTTGAGGTTTCAGGTCTTGACAACAAGACTGAAGAAATCCTGGATCCGCCACTGCAGACAGGTTATACGAAATACGGCCCACTATAGCACAACAAGCAGGTCGGCTTCACAGCAGGTTCTCTTTACACTAATGGCCTAAGTGCTGGAAATCTCCTGATACGGCCAAACCAGGAGTGGGGTGGGCAATCGTATTTTCCAACTGACACGAAACAAACAGAAACTTATAATAAATTACTACCCTGAGTGGGGTTTGAACCCGTGCCGCGACAATGACTACTCATCTTATCGACCAACGCTCTCTCAACAAGCCAAATATGTTAGAGTCATAGTCCGTAATAATAGCCCAGCGTAGACCATCTTTGACTAAGCTATGGACCCACATGACAGCATTTTCCAAGATAATAAGGCGATGGGTTCCGTGATTCGCGTTTTCGGTAATATGGTCACTCTGTATAAAACAGTTCCGGCGATTCCGCAGTAATTTCCAGTCGGGTTTCGACGGCATCCTTCTGACTGTCAGAACACCAAACACGCATCCTGCACAGTGCACATCGCTTGTAATCTGGTATGCTCTTCGAAGATGACAAATTTTAATATTTAATGGCATATTCCGAAAATCACGTAGTGTATTAAAACATAATTATAAAATCAAGAACATTTCCGAGAATTTGGCGCCGTCACAACCTGTATTGCTAATTCTTGGGTAAATAGACAAATCAACTGCTATTCAGCAATCATTTTGCGTCTATTAGTCTGAAATCTCAACTGAAATAATCTGAGCTGGAGTTTTTTCTTAACGTCATCCGAATCGGTAGATCAAAAAACCAATAAAACAAAAGAAACAAAAAAAACAAGTTTTTATTTTCAAAAAATTTTGGTTTTCTCCACCTCTGATTTAGAGGTCATAGGTTAAACACATGGGCTGGTCCGTTCTAAGGGGCGACAGGCTGCAGCAGTGGTCGGACGACTCTAATTGGCTAGGAGCGGAGGGGTGGGAGGGTGTGACCGGTCTACTTTATGCGAAAGGTGTGGAAGGCTGTTGAGGCGGCGGCGGCGGTGGCCTTTGACTCTCGTAAGGAGAGACCCGTCTTGAAGGCGCCATCGACGTTCAACCGTCGTCGTTTATTGGCGAGCATTCGCCAGTAGCGTTATCGAGCCATTAGCCCATTATTAATGGCAGTCGGTCCCTCCTCCTTCTGCACGTCCTCCTCCTGCCGTCGCCGTCGGCCTGCCCGCTACTCCGCCTTCTGAGCCAATATTGACCGGCGCGTAGTTTGTGAAATGGAAGAAGAGGAGATCGAACGACGACGACGAATAGTTGGAAAGAGAGTTGGACAAGTGGAGCTGGATTATCCAATTCATCTGTCGTCGTCGCAACCTTTACGACTGACACTGGTCGTCGAAATAATCAGCGGTGGCTTTTTGTTGTCGTACAATAACAATAATTGTAAGGACGTGCAGAGTTGTGCGGCGACGCCATGCCGAGTGCAAGACTCTTAAAGCAGATGACAACTGAAACTATGAACGAAAGATGTAATAGATCGGATCAAACGGTTCCACGATCAGTCGCTGGCGGCACATTTTCCGTTCCTTTGATGTTTTTCGGAGTGCTTGTTACGGTGATCGCGCGCTTAGCATTGGCAATCGGTGAGTTGTCTAACAGATTATTGTGGTCAGTGGTCGATACTATCACAGAGCTACAGTCGGAATAATTGATCAGCTGCTGTAACTAATGCATAGGCTTACATTTTCAATGTCAGATTTACTGTAGTGATTGAAGCAATAAAAAAAGAATCACATGATTGGCGTAGCAAGGAGAGCATATTCTACGCCAATCAGAGCAAATTCAGTAGGCCTAAGCTATGGTGTTCAGAGACTCTTTAAAATTATTATGGGTAAGTAAGTAAGTATTGACTGATAATCAGTTGCAAAACTACATTCTGATCAACAAACAACATTATGCATACAATAATAACTAGAATATAACATTCGAATAAGAAAAGTTGGTTACTCGTGAACATCTGCCCCTTGGAGAAGTCTATCGTGTACCCTAGCTGGGTTGAAGGGAATGCTTTTGATAAGTTTTTTTGTGGTAAGTACTGGAATGACGCATGTTCAGAGTTATGCATTGCCAAGGCAATTGGTCAAATATGCAGAAAGAATTAACCAAAGCCTTGATGGGATTGGAGACTGTCTCCAATCTGGTGGATTTTAATCACAGCCTTCTCAACGACTTCTATGATGCTGATGCAATCATGCAATGTGCTGGATTTAAAAATGAGCCACAGAATATAAGCTTACAGCAAATGAGCGTTCGACTACTACCACAATCAGGGTTTATATCTATCAAGCAACAGGTGCAGGAAGAAATAGATCCAGATTCTTTTTGTTACTCTGTTTGCATTTCATGAGAAAGATCCTTCAAACTCTGTATTATGCCTCTATTGGTTTGTCTTTGATATTGGTAGTATATTAGGCCTAAATAAGAATACCTATCCCTACTGGTGCCATATGCACCCAGTTAGATCAGTGAAATAGTCATGCATGAAACATTTTGTGAAATAGGCCTACTTAACATACCCTGTATTAAGTGTCTGGATACGTTTCATACATACTTATGTCTTGCATACATCATACGTATACACATGCAGAAATACAAGTACCATCGTACCTACAGGACATTAATGTAATGTTATGTCTTAACTCAAGAGGAACTAAATCTTGTATCTTAGGCTATGAGCTGGAATGCAACTGATTGATGCTTCCTTAGGCTCTGAAAAGTGTGATGCAGTATGCATCCTTTAGACTTGCAATTGCTAACTAGTAGACAGCTGCAGAATTCAGAAGTATTTGTTTACTCTATTATTCAGAAAGACCATTCAAAGAATTACTCACAATCGCTTGCTGGTTTCTGATGCTGGATGCTAATATATTCTTGTATTGTATTGCATCTGATGATTTCTAAAGTGCACCAATCAGAGACACTTCCAGTGTGAAGGACCTGCAATGGTGGTTCCTCCATTAAGGATTCGCGTGCTTGGGCCAAACAAAAAAATATTTTGTTTCTGGTAACCCAACCGAGTCACCGTTTTGGTGCAATTCCAATAATTTATTGAAAATATTTTAAAAATTTTTTTTACATTTTGTACTAAATGTGATGCACAACAGTGGACTTCTATCACAATCGGAGCAGTCAAAACTAAAATAAATTAAAAAATGTAAAAAATGCAAGCTTCATAAAAAATCCAAAATCACTGGTTTTTACAAGCATGCTGTGGTTAAGTGCAAAATGGTGAACTAGAATCATGTAAAAAATATTTTAAAAAATAAAGATTTTCCTACCTACTTAGTCTTACCCTGTTTTAAAACATCTGTTACCGGAAACACGCCATTATTTTTTGCCTTACTGCAGTTGTGTCAATATCAGCAGATGTCTGTGTATGTGTCATCTCTCATCTTGTGTTCCTGTAATCAGTAATGATTAGGTAGACTGCAGATTTTTTCAGTTCCTCTGATAAATATTTTACTAAGAGGTTGGCCTGCTCTCCCGCTTCCGATCCCTATGAAAGACATCAGTGTCCAAAGTCATCAGTGTCTGATATTCATTCATAGATTTGCAAGAATCTAGTCTGGGATGATCTCTTAACTTTATTCTTATGATGATATCAGACTGTGTTAGCGAGACATCATTTGTAGCCATGCCTCTGCAATGGAGTCATTAGACCCAGATGTAAACATATCCATGCCCATTATATGGGAGCGAGCAGCTATTGCAGATTTATGGCTTTCTGCTCTAGGAATTGGAAAAAAGGTATAATAACTAGATGATTGTCAGATGTCCTTAGCCCCACTCATTGGATCCAAATCTGAGCATAATTGTTTGTATTTATAGATACATTAATATTATAATTGGGTGCTGTTTAATATCAGTTACAGTATGTTAAGATAAGAATAAGTGTTTAATTTGCAGCTTTGATTAATAGTATTTATGAGAAAATAGTTTCATTTTCAATTGCGCGCAGCAACTGCTCAAGTTAAACGACATTTGCTGGATTTGCTGATTGGTTAAATTCAAATTCTAAGGGCAGCAGAATTAATGTTGACTTACACCTGCTCAGTGAAGCGAGAAGGTTCTAAGAGAGAAGTAATTACGGATTGTTTCTTGATTAAGAGAGATTGTAACTAAAGTTGTGTTGAGTCACGACTGAAGTCTCAGATAAGCCTTGAAATTTTGTAGAGTTGCAGCTTATCATAGGTTGTTAACGAGAGTCATGCAATGTGATAAGCATTCCACGTGTTATTATTGAGTACAGTAGAACTGTTCTTACTTGTATTGGTTGAAGTTAACAAACAAGCAACTTGGCAAGTCTTTTTCGATCTGCATCATGTTCTAGATGAGACAGTGTTGCATGGTGTTATTGAACACTGAACGGTACATATGAAGATTAGTAGTGGACCAAGTCCGAGTTGTAATTTTTGATTCGCTCAAGGGATTAAACTGTTTGAATCCTCCGTTGTGGAGAAGTGTTATAGCGATTGAAACACTGAACTGTTAGGCGAGTGGCATTCTGAGACAGGAGACATTATTAATATTAGATTGCTTGGTTCCACCTGAGTGCAACTATCGAAAATACTGAAGGAAAACACACCAGAAAATCTGTTATGCATGAATGAAGCCTTCAATATCTCTATGTTGCGGTTCATGAAAGACATTCTGAGCGAGTGATGGTATACCTAAGTAGGCCTCTTGCAGCAATGAGGGTTTCATTTAGCTTATAACGATTAGTCATAAAGCAGTCAAAATCAATTAATGCTGGCATAGGTGGATAGCTCAAGACAGGAATAGATTGTTTGGTTGTCAAAAGACATTGTTTCAAAGATATTCTGAAAACATTGTCAACTAAATTAGTGGGGTTCACGACCATGACATTATGTGAACATATGAGAAGATAACTTTACCTGAGCATACTGGGCTTGACATCTATTATGCCATGCAAAAGGTTGGAGGTAATGTTTGAGGTCTTTTCACCTAAATGGCAATGCAAGTTATTTCCCTTCTGTGGTTAATTTTGAGGTTTTTGAGTTTGACTGCTCTTACCTGGTGCTAATGACTTTGGCAATTTGCCAAGTGTGTGCATGCAATGTGCACTTGAAAACCATGATTTGTGCAAACTTTACAAATACAGTTTCCTGAGTAAATAATTTTTATTCATGACGGATGAGATACGTGATTTCGTATGTTTGTTTATATTGCACTTATTGGTAACATACTTCATATGTTGCATATTAGTAGATAGTTGAAAAATGTTGAAGACAATGTGATGAGACATGTATGCCGTGCCTTTTGACATATTGCCAGTTATATGTAAATATTACCAGACATAACCAGTTACATTGGCACAGGCTTATTGAAACTTCATTCCTAAAGAAATATTGTATTTGCTCTGTGACTTCAATCAATAAGTTAAGTTTCGTTTATTAGATATGCAAAAATGCAACTTGCTACAGAAATTAAGAGTAATAGAGTTTCATAAATCTAGCAGCTGTTTCAGATGCTAAGGGCCAGCTCCTAATAGTAGTAAGGTTTCAATGTGGGCATATCTTTTATGCATTAATCTTTGCGGGTGAAACGTTGCATTTGTATTGTTAATTTGTACTCAGATTAACAGAATATCTATATGGGGTAATGAAGACTACCACAATGCTTTTGTGAATATTTGTTTCATGTTTCATAACTGTCCTTCTACAAGGCAAAAAGGTTGCCAAAAATGTTGAGAACTTTTAAAATAGACCTTAGTTTTCAACATGTAATGACTTATTACTTCAAATATATTTGGATATAATTGTCAATGTTGTGTTCAAAAGGAAGTCTTAGTACAATACACACCTAAGCACCTGGATTTCACCATAGCTGGTTGTAGCTCCAATTTTGAGCAGTCTGACATGTGTAAATAATTAAACATAGTCAAAGGCCCCAAGATGCTTGCTGTGTTTCTAATTATTATCCTTCCTTGAGAAGCTTTGTGTTTGTTTTGTTTTAAAACAATTTCCATATAGACAAAATATTTATATTGCTTTGTTCTGATATTTCCGAAAATTGTCACCCGCACAAGCACTGGGAGAAATGGAATTGAAAAGCAGAATTCATTGATCTTGCAAAAGAATGACGAGAAAACAATTATTTGAAGTTGATTCTTATATCCATTTAAGAAAAAGTTCTTGGATTGTTTTGAAAGTAGTGTACACATTATGCATCTATATCCTAAAATTGTCTTAAATTGTGCACTGTTTGATTTCTTGACTGTTGTACAAATGTGTAATTTATGGACTAACTTCTGATTTACCCACATATTCAAGCCCTTCCAGAATTGCAGATCTCTGCAGCCCTAAAATAGTGTTTGAATGATGTCAACTTATTCCGTTGTATCTGTAAGCATCATCTGCCCTAATCTGTGGTCTGTCTGTCTTCCTGCCGGACTTCCTGGATCTCGACCCTCTGCCTTACGATTCTGATTTGACTAAGCACCTGTGAATAAGCTCCCACGACTCCGCTTTTGTGGGCACTATAGGAGCTTCGAGTAATGATTACAATTCCATTGTCAGAAAGTAACAGAGAAGACAGCGAGGGAGAAGACTGGTCACCCGCTCTTTTATGCTGAGGCTAAGAAAATGAAATCGCTAACACGTAATAGTTAGGAATAGATGAAAAGACTGGCTGCTCTGCTTCTTCATACCTGGACACTGAATTGATATAAAGCATTAGATGGATGCTTGGTTCAATAATACCTCTGTTTGAAATAGCTGAAAAGTAAATACCTTTTACTGGATAATGTGCCAACAACTGGCAATTAGCCACCTTGAGGGCTGAGGGGCATTTGCCAGGGAGCCCCAGGAATAGAGGTGGAGCTTGACTTTAGGTCCCGGCCATACCTCATTTGCTCCTCAACTAGATATTATATATATATATATATATATTATATAAATACCATGGACCCCTATAGAAGAGTGAAGACAACAAGCCCTTATAACAGGCTTCCATGTACACGGTGTCCCAAAACAAGTGACACCCTTTTTGCTTTTGCGATATATTTGTTAATTTCATATAAAACTCTATGCCATTTTAGAGCGCGAAAGAGGGATAAATTATCAATGTTTCCTGAAATTTGTATCAAATTCTATCAACGGAGTCCGAAGTTATGCACATTCAAATCTGAACAAAGAAAATTTGAAGTTTCCAACATGTACCGGTAAAAGATAGGAAATTAATAATTTGAGCCAATATTTATTGTTGTTATTCTTCACAATTGGTTTTGAAAATGCCTGCTATTAGCTCGAATGCATGCTCTAAGGCGCTTTTGCCATTCATTGATAGTATTGTCAACAATCCCTTGATTAAAAATCCATTCTTTCACAACTCACTGTTTGAGGTTGTCAACGTCATGTATACGCGAGTTTGATAAACACGTTCTTGAAGGACGCTCCAGTTCTTGTAGTCCAGTGGGTTGAGATCAGGGCTATTCAGAGGTGAAAGAGTTGGTGAAATAAACCCTGGAGTTTCTCTTGGAAGCGGATCAATAGTTTCTCTGGCTCGATGAGCAGAAGCACTGTCCTGCTGGAATATGAAAAATTCACTGCCCGTCAATTCTTTAATTGCAGGCAGCAAGTGCTCACCAACCAAAACGTCACGATAATGTTTTTCTTGTCTTAAAATTTTTATCAAACCAAATCAACTTTACTGAAAACCATTTTTATCGTTGTCCCCGACAGGAATGACGGAAATATGACGTCGTATTTTTTTAAAGCCTATGTAAATCGTTTAGAAAGTAAAATAAGTATTTCCTATCTTTTACATGTTGGAAACTTGAATTTTCTTTGTCCAGATTTGAATGTGCATAACTTCGGACTCTGTTAATAGAAATTGATAGAAATTTCAGCAAGCATTGATAATTGATCCCTCTCTCACGCTGTAAAATTGTATAGAGTTTTATTTTAAATTAACGAATACATCGCAAAAACACAAATGGTGTCACTTCAATTGGGACAATGTGTATATACATATACACACTGGATTGGATTTCTGACAGTTGGCTCATGAAGATGCTGAACACGTTCCTTCTATCTAGTTTCAAAAGCTTTCTATCTGTGATTGATTGTTGTGACTTTCGTTTTGAGGAGACTCAGAAACTACTGGCAAGTGTTTCCCAAATTTATGTTTGTCCTCTTGTGTGGCATAGCAGCTAAGATGCCTTAGGCCATTGTCTGATCCACTGGCTGTGTTGGAACAAGTGGTAGTTGTGCAATCTTGGAGCCTATGCAGATGAATGGGTTCACAGCTTTATGATCTCCCCAAGACAATCTTCATTATTAATGATTCCTTGTTATAGCCTTAAATTTGAATTAAGAGTTTTAAACATGCTTTATAAATATCGAAGGACAATAAATGTTGTAGGAACCTGGTGTCCATCTGTAGCCTATACTTGATCTTGAAGATGGCTATAGAAATATTTTATGCATGCTATGGCATGCACTTGACTTTTGTTCTACAATGCAACTTATGTTTACAGTGTATTTATGTCTAGTAGTCTACATTGCTTTCACAAGTGTACAGATATTCTGTTGCCACTCGACACAATTATTCTGTTCCTTTTTTATCAGGCTATTTTGAACCTTATATTAAGGTTTTTGAGGAATGAGAGTCAGATCAGAGACATCCAGAGCTTCTCACTGATGTTGATTGCCAGCCCTTAAAGACCTGGATATATGCAATTAGGTTGCATCTGTAACTGCATGATGTAACTGCATGCACAAATATTTAAAAAAATATATTATCGATAGAAAAGATCCTGCAGGGACTTAAATATTAGGACGAAAGTCTATTCATCTAGATCCTGTTAGGAATTGTCCTTAGAAGCCACTGTACTGATTATTATTATTATTGTTATTGTTATTGTTATTGTTGTTGTTAAAAGGACATCAGTATTTCGTCAGCAATTAGAAGTATAGAGGATGTTGCATTGTTCGTGTGTGTTAGACCTGGCTTGTATATAGTATACTAGCTGGGGTACCCGGCGTTGCCCGGGGACTGTCCCTTTGGGAAGAAATGATCGAATAGCGAAACCTACTACCTGGAAATAAAATGTGATATCAGAAATAGTTTAATTCCGAAATGGAAATGGGTTAATTTCTTCTCTTCGGGAAGAAACAAATTTCTTATGTGCCATTTCTGAAAATAAGTTACTTCCTTCCCTTTGGGAAGAAAGAAATCGCTTAGTTTGATCCCTGCGATATCAAACAAATGTGCTGTAGAAAGAAAAAGAAGAAGAAACAAATTCCTTAGTTTGTTCCCATTGAACAAACAATTTGCGTTATTTTTGAACATAGGTAATTTAGTGTTTAGTTTGTTCCCTCAAAACAAACAGTTGCACTGTAAAAGAAAGACAAATTGAAGGAAAAATTTGTTTTTTGGGAGAGAAAGTTTTTTAACTTTTATTGGGAAAAGAAATTTTGAGGGAAAAAATGTTTTTAGAAGAAATATTTTCCATTGGCAAAACTTTTGTTGGGGAAAACATTTTTCGGGAAAACATTTTTCGGGGAAAAACATTTTTTTCGGGAGAGATATATATTTGTTGGTAAAAAATTTTTAGAAAAAATTTCCTTCGAAATTGGTCAGTTCGGGAAGAAACAAATTCGGGAAAAAAAATTCACTATTTCCTTCTGACAATGTGTAGTTTCTACCCTTCGTGAAGTAAGGATTGCTTATTGCGCTGTGAAAGAAAGACAAATTGAAATCAAAAAATTTGTCATGAAAAACATTTTTGGGGAAAAAATTGGGGGGAGGGGATTTTTTCTTTGAAAAATTTCCTTCGGAAATGGGTCAGTTTCTTCCTTTCGGGAAAAACCAAATTCGGGATAAGAAAATTTGCTATTTCTTTTGGAAATGGGTAGTTTCTTCCCCTTGGGAAGAAAAATCGCTTAGGTTGTTCCCTTCGGGAATAAAAGGGGAACACGAACCCCTCCACCGAGTGTCCCATGCCCCCACTGACACAATAGTGAAGGTTTGGAGTGAAAAGTTCCAAAACTGGCGAAATGCATCCCGGTCAAACAGACAGACAGAAATCTCTCTTTGTTTATATAGATTGCTATTTTTCTATTGGTAGCCTAATTTTTGACTGTTAATTATCTATGCAAACTGAAAGTGATGAAATTTAAATTGTAAGCCTATAGGCCTAATGAATAAATCCGGTCTACTCTGCTATCGGCCTTACGGCCTCCTACATCGATTGTCGAGACATTTCATTAGAAACATAAAATTTAAGGTTTTCATGATTTGCTCTAAAAATGTCTCTGATCATAATTATCCTCGAAGTTCAAAGACTTTCATCACCCCGATCTGCCTAAAATCCAGGAGTTGACTTATTACTGTAATAAAATCAACTTCTTTCAATCATTTTGTGTCTATGCCTATAAGTCTAAAATTAATCTGAGTTGGAGTTTTTTCTTAACGTCAAAGAACCAAAAAACGATAAAAAACCAAGACCCAAAAAAACTTAATTTTTCGAAATTCTTTGTTTTTTTTCCACCCCTGGAGTCCGTAGACTAAAGACATAATTATAAATTACATTCATAATATTACAGCCAAGATTTATAGCTGCTCGCTCGTCAGGCTCTCACAATGTCGGCATCCTAATATATGGGCATGCAATGTGAAGCACTCTCGTTCAATCTTTTTAATTTATGCAGCTCGTGAATTCTATTTGACAAAACTATTCCACAGAAAATAGGGTACACGGCGTTGCCTGGGGAGAAAATTTGGAGACTGTCCCTTTGGGAAGAAATGGGCCAACAGCTTAACCTACTACCTGGAAATAAAATCTATACCCTTCGGGAATAAGCAAATTCCTTAATTTGTTCCCTTTGGGAATGAACAAGTGCACTATTTCCTTCTGAAATGGGGGAAAGAAATCTCATAGTTTGTTCCCTTCGGGAATAAAAGGGGAACACGAACCCCTCCGCAACAATAGTGAAGGTTTGGAGTGAAAAGCTCCAAAACTGGTGAAATGCATCCCGGTCAAACAGACAGACACATACACACAGACAGACCTCTTTCTTTATTTATATAGATTTGGTTGTCTATGTTAATTCCACAGTTCATTATTATTCATTCTGACTAAAGCATCTATCTCTTGTTTGCATGGTCTACTTGCTTAGCTGCTATTCTTGTATCTATGATGGCCACAGCAGATGAAAATGATAGACCTGACCGCTAGAGATGACCTGACCTAATCAATTGGCTTACTATAAATTTCAGATAATTGTCTTTTGTTGATAGTAATTCCCTGTCCAGAATTGGGAATTTGTATGGCTTCTGTCTTTATCTCCTTCCAGACCATTGCGCATTCATAAACCTATATCATTAGATTGCTGTGTTTGAACCTTGAAGATGACTGAACATTGTAGAATTGTGTTGCACTGACTGTGACTATTTCAAATAACTAACTTCTTATTTTGTATTAATCCATTGGACCCGATATCCCGCTATAGCAATATGTTTTCAGTACGATTTTCAAGGTCTCGAGTTCAAAGGGTTAAGATGACCTAGTTAACCCTTTACTGTGGAATAAAATGTTTCAATTCTTTCTTACACTATGTATTTAATGTTAGGCATTCTGCAGGAGATTAATGGATTACAGGACGATAGAGAAATATAAGAACACAGCAGTACTTCTTTGCTCTGAGAAACATAAGCTATAGTAATATTGTTTAGTAACAAAAGAGGCCCCTTAGTTATCCTAATGAATTTATATAGTGCCAGTTTAGGATAATTTGTTTTGTAGTCTACGCATTCCGAAACATGGTACTTGGTAGAATTATACATGTAATAATCTTGAAATCTTACTTAACTCTGAGAAACTTGATAGGCAACATGTATTAGTTCAGTAGAAGCAGGCGGTTAGTGAATATGTTGAATTTATATAGCACCTGCTTAATCCATGCTTTACAAGTATACAGGCATTCTATTCCAAATAATGGTGTCTCATAAAATTTTAAATGTAACTAAGACGGCTCAGAAACAATAAGACGTGTTTCGAATGTGTGTTGACATTATTTTGACCTTAGATTCGAAGTGGCTT
>JAQFXW010002691.1:0-12757 GCA_034693945.1 Dendrobaena attemsi
CAACTACAGCCCGGAGGTGTGTCGGAGTTAACACGCCGAAACGCAACGAGCAATATTATTGTGAGTGAAGGACTTGCCCAAGGTCCATACGCAGCGGGTTGGGTGGGAATCGAACCCGCGACCTCTCGGACGCGAGGCTGCGACTCCATGTAGCCTATCTGTAGAAATATACAGTAGCCTAATTTCAGAGTATCGATAATAAGCACGTGCAAAAGAGAAAAATAATACGACGTTGAGATTAACAGAGAAACTCCAGAGTCAGAGTTTGGTCGTTATATTATTATTAGGCCTACAGATTTTGGAGAAACAAAAGGATCCCAGAAGGGACTATATTGTCCCGCTAATTGCCCCCACTTAGTTTTGTGGCGTTTTACTACGGTAGTTATATAGCAAGGTTAGTAGTAGTTTCCATGGGTTCAACCAAAGTATAATATATATAATTACAATTGTAATTATATATACTGTGGTTAAACCAAGGAGGTGTTTTTTAATTTGGGTGAAAAAAAGCCGACAGCTGGCCGTCTAAACAATTGGTTAAATTAAATAACCTTAATTAGGCTTATTTTCAACTTGTGAATTGCGTTCATAACATCATGACTGTCAACAGTCTTTGGGATTTTCCAAGATCTTTGTTAAATAAGGAATTCATTTTATCAATCAATTTTTGTTTAATAATCAAGCTGACAGAACGCAATTTTAGATGGACTAGATTGATAACTTAGCGATCTTAGGATTTACTGAGGATTTTTTTTGGTTTTTGTTTCTGTTATTTTCATTTTTTCCTTGGTCATTTTAGTCGTTTATTCATGTTCTTGTGCATAATTTACTTGGACATTACCACGTCTGTCATAAATTTACTGTTAGTTAAGAGGTGTCCCTACTAGCGGGAATGTCTCCCTTCTGGGCCCCCTTTTGCTGCCAGGCTATATAATGAATGTGAACTATAAAATTGTACTTATTATGGTTGCAATAAAATACGAATTGAATTGAGGCCTATCGGCTAGTATAGCGGTTGTAGAGTCGTCGTAAATTGGTGATCTATGCAGCTTTAACGCAATTTTTTCAGTATTAAAACTTACTTTGCAAATTTGGGAATTTTTCCTAAAATCTTCGGATTAACGAAAATGGCGTTAACGCGAGCACAGTATGAGTATAAAGCGAGGTAAACGCTTAACGGAGAACCTGGTTTTCATCTCGACCTTGGGCAAGAACGCTACGAAGGCGTTGTAAAGTGAACGTATATCACAGAATTAACAGTTTAGTTAGTGAAAACCATTCCATTGACAAGACTTATTAGAGGCAGAACAATGTTTGATAATATAAGAGAATCATATCGCAATTTAAAAGAAGCCTGGAATGAAGCATGGGATTTACACGAGTACATCAAGAGCCAACAGTTCAAAATGCACTGTGCGTTGGCAGTTGGGATGGTTTCTCTCGTACTAGGATTCACCTTCTTCACCACATACTGCTTCAGAGGTAATGTCATGGAACACTTAGATGCCATCAGAGAGTCGACGGTGAGACAAGAATTGATGCTACAGGTAACTCGCTTGAAATGCGATTGTCTTTTGGCATAATATTTATATCGAGGACGCCTTGCAAGTTGCAATGGTGCTTTTGCCAGAGGTGGAAAAGTGAAATATCCAAATAACAGGAAATGTTGGTTTTTAAGTTTCTATTTGTAGAATTAATTTTATTAACTAATTCAATGCCTAAACTCCAGGATTTGACTTATTATTGTAATAATTGGGACTGGTAGTGTAGTGGTGAAAGTCGCCGCCTTGCAACCGGAGGGTAGCTGGTTGGAATCCCACCCACCACGTAAGGACCTTTAGCAAGTCCTTTACTCACAATTGCTCAAGCGCTTCAGCGTGTAAAACTCCGACACACCTTCGGGCTGTAGTCGGGATCGCCTCTGAATAGTAGTGGACTGTAAGAGGTGGTATAGAAATATACACATACACACATACAAAATCAACTGCTATCAATCACTTTGTGTTTATCAGCCTCAATGAAATCTCAATGAATTAGGCCTAATCTGAGTTGGAGTTTTTTTTTAAGTAATCCGAAATCGGTAAATCTTAAAACCAAGAAACCGAAAAGAAACCTTTCATTTTTCAAAGACTTGTTTTTTCCACCCCTGGCTTCTGCACCTAAGATCCGAGAAAAATTACCATAGACACACTCTAACTAATTCTGACCATCATGATGCTCAGTGGTTAAAGTGGTCTCGGTAAGCAGTTACAACTCCAAAGGTATGATTTGTATGTGTTACATGGTTCTTTTGCATTGGAGCAGTGGGAACTCAAGCACAGAATTTTGAGAGAATGGGAACGCTGGGCCATTCCCAGCATTCCCACTCAACTGTAAACCCTGACGACACCTACCCTCATTCTAACCGATCAGCTAACCAATTGCTGAATGCAATATGCTTTCTAATACAGGCTAAGTCATGGACTCACAGGAAGAACTCACCATGCTGTTCGAGCCACCTCGCTGGCTTGCCTTTTATATGTCTTCCCGGCTTGGTACGGGTTTGTAATGCCGGCCATCGTGCGCATTTAAATGCAACGCTGCATTAAATAGTTAGACACCGACTTCTGCCTGATGACCAGAAGACCTTTGATGACCTCTGTGACAAACAAAGCTGATGCTTCACTTTATTCCTTTGCATTATTTAATCTGAGCCATGTCCTTAGCAGTCTGCTGCCTCCTATTAAGAATTTCATCTACTCTCTTCGTCCCCGATCGCATAAGATCGCATAATCGTGAGAGCCTTTACTCTGATACATTCACCCGTAGAGGTTTTATAACCCGTATGCTGTACAAACGGCTTCATTGGTGTTGAGTATAAATGTATTACTCCTTATTATCTTTACCATAACTATAACACTTAAAACTTTAAGACGATGATGATTTTGATGTATTTTCTGTATACATTTAATAATCTGCACTTGTTATATCTTATCTGATGTTCCCGCAGTGCGTTTGCAGGCGGTTCAATAAAGCACATACTTACTTATTTACTTAGAAGTTTCAAGTTGTGATTACGATTACTGATCTGCAATCAGATTTATTATGTAGATGACTGCAGAGATCGATCTTAGTAAGTTTCTGAATATGCTTTATTAACTGCCAGAACGACATCATTACAGTAATTTTAATTTAATGCTTTTGTCGTTTTTTTAAGTTGTGCTAGTGCTCTTGAATAGCTATCATAGTAGACCAGGAAGTCACTTGTGTAAAAATTGCATAATTACCCAAATTAGTGAAAACTGTGTTGTTTAATATCCTAAAATGTTATTAGATGAAATTTGCCATATGACAACTTCAAATCGCAACCATAGAGCAGTTATACCACTCAGCATATACCCGACTATTGACCTTTCTCATCCATTAGAAGCGATCCAGAACATGCATGACCTGTTCTTGTCAGTCAAATCGACTGACCAATCTCTGCATCCCGAACACATGACCCGGTTGACAACAGTTTGGCTAGTAAAGTGTTTATCAATCGGATGCTATAAGAGTCAGTATTATAATATAGAATTTGTTAGAATTTAAGAGACCGTTACACACGTATCTGAGAACTTTGTTGTGTCTGTTTGATAGTTTGGCTGTGACTCTTTTTCTTTTTATATACCAAATCTACTGTTCACCATTATGTGGTTTGCAAATGGTACATTATGGAATTGTTATACGTTTCTCTATCCTTCAGTCTGCATTCGTGCCAGAGTAATCCAGTAGTGAGGATACATCACATTACAAATTTGGAGCCAAAAGAAATAGATATATGTGAATTATTTATGCATCCATTTGCAATGTGGTGCTGCCTCGAACACGACTTCTTATGTTTCTGCATCCAGCTTTCTGACCTATGCCACAAACACAATAATGTGTTGCATAAATTGAGTTTTAGGATTCCACGAATCTGCAATTGTACATCTTTAAATCTTAGAATCTGAATCAATAGAACTGTGAACAATTTAGAAGTATTTGTTGTCAATTTTCCTAGAAATTGATGAAGTTTGTCAAGAAAGATGGATTGGAAGATGAAGAACTGTCTAGATTTGCCGAAACGTGGTCGCTGGAAGAGATGAATGACATCAGCTTTCTAAGCCATGATATTATTAAACCTACCAGTAACCTTCGTCTTGTAAGTTCTTCGTCTTGTAAGTTTTTATTAACTCTTGAAAAGTCTAAGTTCTTTTGTTATTAGACTAGTATTAGTTTATACAATTGCAAACACCTTAAATCTGTAGAAATCAAGGTGGCCATAGAGTGCAGGGTGTTTTGGGTGTTAACACCTACCAGAAATTAAATTTTGCAAACATTAAGCAATGCAGAAATGCAAGATTAGTGAATACCTATTATTGTAGACTATTTCTAACACAGGGTGCAAGGTCATTCGTATTGAACTCTACATTTTGGCTTAGATGTGCATTTGGCCAATGCCTTGCTCATTATATACCGGTACTATAGAAGTTGCTTACTTGCCATTTATATTTATATTTATTTTCAGGTTTATAATGAGGTGCTTGAAAGAAATTCGCCTCCTGATCAAGCTCCACACGTTGGTGCATTTGCTGATAAGCGTAAGTACATAGTGCCTGATTGAACATAGCAAGTTATGGAAAGCCAGGCTTTTTTTAACAAGTTAAGCCCATTTAAGTTAAGCTATTTAAGTTAAGTTATGTGGAGCTGTGTGCAACGCTAGTATTCGACTTGATTATAAGTGTGATATCTTGCATTTTAAATATTATCCTATCAATTTGGATTGCTAGGATACTAAGGATAGTCTAACTGTTTATGTGCAGCTCTCAGCTCTGTTAATTAAAGTCAAGGGTTCAATTTCATTCCAGGATAGAGTGTTTAAAAGATTTTTGTCTTGTTGAGTTCTGTGCCTTGCTGTATCAGCATCGCATATTATATAGTTATATACTTTAATATATTTGTTGGACACTGTAATGTGAATCCTTGAATGTCTCAGTGCCACATAAAAGCCGCATTAGGTAGAATATCTTATTCATCGACGCCATGCCAAATCAACTATTCAATAGCCAAGCTCCTTGTCCTTTCGGAGAAGTCAAGCCCAAAAAATCAGATGTCGCAGAGAGGCCCGACCAACTGTCTTTCCAGTTGAAAATTTGTTTGAAACCAGTCTGGGTTTAGCATATCCTTTTCGCCAGAAAACACTTTGGGAATTTTTTGCTTTCTCTCTATTGACCTCGGTTAGTTTTGGTGATGGTGTTTACTTTTACTGCTTATATGTGACAGCTATCGATGATGAACATAAATGGAAAGTGAACGAACTGTTGACCATCAAGACAACAAAACGACACAAACGCTGTCTGCTGAAATGCGCTCAGTCACTCGCTAAGCAGTACAAATGCGAGTGCACTTTTGTGGTGAGTATTTGCTTTGCTTTCAGGTCATTCCATCTCCGTTCGACAAATGCTTCCCACTAGAAATCAAGGCCGTAGGGTGTTTTGGGTGTTTGAATAGTATAATCGCCTCCCAGAAATTAAATTGTGCAAAGATTAAACAATACAGGAACGCAGGATTAGTGAATACCTATGTTTCTAGACTTTTTCTAATACAAAGTGCAAGGTCATTCATATTGAACTTTAGATGAAACTGTTAATAATAATAACAGCGACAACTTCTATGGCACCACAACACAACACTTGCCGCTACAAGGGCGTCGTCACAATACCTCTACCCTGAGGGATATGTCTTGAAGAACAGAAAATTTTTAAGTTTAGACTTGAATGTCTACCGAGTCAGCAGCACGTATCACTCACAATTGTGCTTAGTGCTTCGGCATAATTATGAACTTTGACATGCCTCTGGGCTGTAGTCGGGACCGCTTCTGAGTAGTGGGATAGATTTGAACTTTTAAAGGAGTCACAGCTTCACAGGGGGCCAGAGGCGGTATAGAAATGTGTGAATAAATTAATTCTTATAATCATACTTCTCCATTGCTATCCAATATATTCATGTCTTTTTGCCTTATGGTTCAGCCTGCTTGAAGGGGTGCTATAAAAATTTCTTCAAGGGAATGATTGAATAAATTTGTCATTAATTTTTCAGCCTGATGAGTTGTTTGGTCGAAGCATTAATACAAGTTCTGGTAAGTGTTGGCAGTCAAGAAGTTCATTTTATTGTGTTTTAGTGTCAGAAGGATAGGTTTGTCTATTCAATTGATTAGCTTTAACGTTTGCCAAGTTAATGGGAGGGGCGATGCAGCATTGGATGCACGCTTGCGCAAAGCGCAGACGACTCGAGTACAACTCCCAAGTCAGAAAATGACCACGTCAGGATAGTTCATCCTTCATTCGCTAGATGTGTTGTAAGGTTAGATGTAAAATGTACGGGCGCCCTGTGTGGCTGCCATGGGTTAAATTCGACTACAGTGATAACTGGTAGTTTGTTCATTCATTCTGTAGTCATGCTGTGTTCTTGTCAATATGAGTCTACAATAAACGAAGATCATTATTAGTTTCTTGAATCGGTGTTATACATACTTGTATACTTATGCATACATGCTTGTTGCATACATTACATACAGATGTAAGTTTTTACATACTTGCTTGCATACGTGCATGATTTGTGCTTTTTAGGTTGTTCATGCGTTAGTTGAGCCATTAGCAAACTTAAGTGTACCAAGCTACCAGCGAACAATCCGGCGGCGTACATACTATACATGCAAGTCCTTATGACACTGTTGTTTTTTTATGTCAGGCAGCAGAGACTGCAACGAGAAAATGGAAAGGTTGGAGAAATTCTGCAAAGCTGATACAGAGAGGTTGCAAGAAGAGGCAGCTAGGCTGCGTAAAATCACAAGCAAGCAGTCTCGTCTCCTTAGTGCTTGTCAGCACGACCTAGTTAAAAAGATAAAATACAACTGCACCACTGAGGAAAAGACGCGGAATCGACCAGTCATCGATCAGGTCAGTATATGCAATCTGCAGACAGATTAGAAACTACCTTCTGAGTTCTGACTTCTGAGCAACATATTCTCTTTGTTGTCTGTTCATGCTTCCTGTATGTGAGCAACTGAGGAGATCGGAATCAATTGGCGCATCACTGGTGCAAACATTTAAAAATCATTGGTGTCTTAACGTCCATGATTGTACCCTGCAATTTTGTTAATGTGTGATGCATTGATCAGTATCTCCCGAAAGTACATGGTTCCTGGTATTGTATTGTATTGTATAATTTGTATTTGTGTATTTCTATACCGCCTCTAACAGGCCACTACTACTCAGAGGCAGTCTCGAATACAGCCTGCAGGCGTGTTTTAGTTTTTTACACGCCGAAGCGCTTGAGAAATGTCCCGAATACAGCCTGCAGGCGAATCTTAGTTTTTTACACGCCGAAGCGCTTGAGAGATTGTGAGTGAAGGACTTTGTAATGGTCCCTACGCAGCAGCTAGGGTCTGAATCGAAGCCGTGACCTTTTGGGCGCAAGGCGGCGACTATCCCACTGTAACACCACGTCTCAAATTGTGGGTGAAGGACTTTAGGTCCTTACACAGGTTTGGGATTCGAACCTGCAACTCTTTGGTTGCAAGGTGGCAACCTTCACCACTAAACTACCATGCCCACATTGTATTCCTACATTGTCTTGTCTGTAGCTGGCACTGATTCCAGTGCTGGTTCCTTAATCTGGAACTGTCCTCATTTTCACCACTCTTCTACTAAGACTCTTTCACTCTAAACTGGACACCTACCTGTTCCAATGTAAATATGGCTGTTGATGTTTTCCTACTTCCATGTACAGTGTTGTACACTATTGAACTTTGTAAGAGGGCATTATCAAACTGCAGTTGTATTGTACTGATCATTCGATGTTATGTCTGATTAGTGTTATTAGTTTTAAGAAATTGTTTCCATTTGTGAATATCCTGTAGGAGGTCGTCATGGAGCTTGCTCGGATAACCATTTTATGTCTTTTCGATTACGTTGTTATTGACGTTCTCATCTTCTGTGGGTTTGACTATATGATCAGGAAATACCTACTGCATCCCAAGTAAGATATTTCTGTATGTTTATACTTTGTAGAGACTTATTTGGAAGCCAAAGTATGCATACTATATACTGGTACATATGTATCATCTCACTTATTTAGCTCTCTCGTAATGTGCTCAATAGTAATAATAACAGTACTAAATAATAGTAAAGGATTATGCAGGCCATTTGTCTTAATGAAGATACAATGCCATAACTGCATTCAATCTAACGAAGGGAGCGCAGTCATGTACTCGCCTTGCATTGCATGTGAAATAACTCTGTTTCGCTTCTGAATGTTTCCATGGGATTAATGGCCACAAATCTGGTAGCTGACGTTGACCAGGGAGTTGAATCATATGTTACCTCAGCCGAAAGAACGTACCACTTGTCGCTTTCTGGAAAAGGTAAAGAAATGTCGTTTTCGCTTAGGTCAGGTCATGAGTAATTATCGAGTTTTGCTTCTTTCATCCAATGGATGAACAGACATCTGGGGTACATTTTTTCACAGGGTATTTCTACACATGCTATATTAATATAACCAGAACGTTGCTGAGTAGGCTGAAGTATTATATCCATACATATATCCATACAATATATATATATATACATATTCTGCTAGTTCTAACTTGTAAGTGACGATAGGTGCATAAATTTTGGAGCAATCAGGCTGAAATTTATACCTTGAATTCCTTAACACATTCCCCGCGAAGGGAAATATCTTACCCCAGCGACAGAATTTGACTGACCATTCGATGACCCCCAGGGTTACACCGACGGGTCTATTGTTCTCCCAGAGCAAAAGCCGCGTCATATTTAAACTCTGTATACGCTTCACGGCACTCGCCGCTGGTTTAATAGATCACAGCATGTGCTGAATCAACTCAAATGCTAATCGGACACGCATCACTGCTGTCAAAGACCATTCAGACGGCAAGATACATTGTAGCAGTGTTTGCCTTGTTAAGCCTATCAATAGAGGACCCTGAAGAACGAGATATCTCGACCCTTGCGTCCAGGCATGCCTAATTTATGACGAGATATCTCGTTCCTAACAGTCAAAGTGTTAAAGTATCAGGTGCTGGAAACTGGCAATAAGTCCATTAGCGACAAGTGGTACCTTCGCTCGGCCGAGGAGCATAATCTTTTACTATTATTTAGTACCGTTAGTATGAAATTCATATTATGACTGAGAGCTTGTTGAAAAGCAGTTGTTGTGAGGGCTTTTAAAACTATTTTTATATGCTTTGGTGTTTAGCAGTATTTGCTAATGTTCGCAGTGGTCAAAATACTCAACTTACAGTACTTGTTGAGGCCTTTTCATTTTCTTAAGTTCTTTGTTTGGTATGAAAATAAGAAGCGGCATTCTATTAAAACATGATCTGGAAAACTGTTTATGCTTTCATTTTATGTTAAGCTTTCATTATATATTGGGTTATATTGCAATGCCTACCAATAAGGAGGAGGCTTAGTTGAATGGGGTCACTTCGGCACAAAGAGCAGAAAAAGTTCAACATGGACGTGAAATCAATTCCCGCTACCCTCAGTCAACTCAGCCTTCCACTTGATGGGGAGGCAATGGTAAAATGGGTAAACTATAGGACGTGACAAGCTCCTAACTGGCTCCCATCCGGACAGTTAATCTTGACTCGTGTAATAACTTGTAATCATTGGTTCCTACTGTGACTTGTAATAGTTCTTCGGTATGTCACTTTGACTTAGTAATAAATGCGAATATGTAAATGAAATTATTTATTTATTTCGCATGACATTATGATAGATTTCAAAATTGTTTCTCTTTTCAGCTACTGGTTGTCAGTGGAACTTAAACTAACCATGGAATGTTCAGCGCTGTACATACTCTGTGTGATCATTTATGCATACCATCACATTCCAATCGTACTTTTTACCATGTCATCGCTTCTATGGTTTGTTTTAGTCTGCCTTCACATAAGGTGAGTGGCGATTTGTTACCATAGCATTCCTGTATTATAACCAAGATAAATTAATGATAAATGAAATACCCATGACATTACTATAATCTTGGAATTCTGAATTTTCATTCTGAAGCATGTCTAGTGTAACCACCATTCACGTAGAAAAAATGCCAATAGTTGAGGACTCACTTGACCTACTAAAAGGGTAACTGTTCAAATTGCAATTTGAAGCTTTAACAGTTGAACTGGGGAAAGTTCTAACTAAAGCTTTTGCCAACATGCAATGCAGTGCCCGTTTGGATCTGTATGGCCATAATTTCAATCTTTGCACTTAAACCCAACTGAACTCCTTAGAGATTACCAGCAACTGAACAGTTCTCATGCTCCAGAGAGTTGCAAAGCTAAGCAAGAACTCCTACTACACAGCGAATTTAAAATGCTTTGGCTGAAATCATCATTCTTTATGCAGCAATAGAGATTGGTTTCATATGTCATAACACATGTCAACAAAATATATTTCTACTCTGTAGGTATAACGAAGTACTACATGATGATGCTGGAAGTGACAATGCTTCACATGTGTCAAAAGATTTGATATGTGGTCTGATGTCTAACAGTAACAATGATATCTTTCCGACGAATGATTTGACATTGAAAGGTGGAGCCATTCCAGCTGGTCTCCAAAACACAAAATATGAAAACCTGGGCTATTTTAATGCTGTTCTTCAGAGTATCAGCGCAACGCCGAATTTACTCGAAACAATTGAACAGTCGATCACCGCGTTTCATAGTAGAAACATAGAAATTGTGCGAATGATATTTCTGATGGAACTCAGAGATGTCATCAAGAAACTAATCACTCCAGATAATTACACAACCTCAGTTAACCCTTTCATCGCTAAGTTAAATGCAGTCAGTACCAGAAGTTTACGAACAGCGATGAGAAATTTCTGCCAGACAAGGAACACGAATAATCTCGTCGAAGACAGTGCCAAGCAGCAAGACTTTGCACAATATTTTCAATGGTTTTCTGAAGTTGTTCATGAAGCTCTTAGAATTGAATCACGAACCGCGGGAATCTTCGAACGTACAAAGCCAGGTAATCATAATCTATTTTACTAGTATTATGAATATGGTCTACTTTAACTACCCTGAAAGTCCACCACGGGTATGAACTTGAAGTAGCAGGTACGTTATTATCTGGGCATATCAGACGTGAAGCAAAGAAAACTTGTTTGAAAAACATGCTTGGGTCAAGTCCTGATGTCATTGATGCCCTGAAAAGACCTATTATAGCTATAGATCAGTATATGCAGAATTGAGAAATGGAAAAATTTTAAATCTTTCATCTAAACCAGGTTTGAAGACATTTTTCTAGCATAACAGACATTCAACTATTCAACTTGTTTTGAAGTAAATTTCAGAAGCGGTGAAACAGTGCAGGTTACAGTGAAATTATTGTTGAGAGATTTTCTAAGATGTTGGATGTAATTAATAAGCGAGTTGGAAAATGTCTCACGTGATTACATTGGTTTTGTTTTTCATTAATTCTCCCGAAAACCCTCTCTATTGCATTGATCGACAGAAGCAGCTTGTGATGCAACAGTATCAGTATGGAATCTATCAATTATGGGCAGACCACCCCTGTATTGGTCTGTGCTCTTCTCTTTAGCTCAGTCAAATGAAACTTCTACTAATTAATGTTTAATTTAATGTCTTGAAATTAAGTTTATTTTTTCATACATTGGATGTTGCAGGAAATGAGTGGTGCACAGGCCTTCTAGGCACACAAGTCAAATCTCGTGTAGAGCAACTCATGTCGTCATTTCTGTGTCCATCTGTTGAAAGAGTAATTGCCGAAAAAGAGATACTGTATCAACAGGTCAGTAGATAGAGTCTTATCTAAAATGAAACTGATTGAGGGTTTGTTAGCAATGTCTGTTCACTCAACCAATGAATCATAGAATGAAATACCCACAAATGAAAGCTAATAATAAAGAGTTCAAGAGATATTGTATTAGTTTTGGATAATGGCTACTTATTAATGCAAATTATACATAATATTATATATAATTTTGTACTGGTCAACAGTGTTTGTGTCTGGTTTGTATATTTTGCTTTCAATACCACATGAATATGCTGCACTTGTATCATTGGTGAATCTGATAAATTCATGGATGATAGCAAACATTCTCATGAGTAACTTGATGGAAAATCAATAAAATGTAAAATGTGAAGTTTTGAGCATGTTGAACGTGTACCGGTGTGATATCTATGTTCAAAGAACTTCATTTTTAATCAAAATTTTCAATACTGTTCCTGAAAGAAGCTAACTAGGTCAAGGTAATTTCAATTTATAGCACTCATTAAGCTAACAAACCCATAAGCCTGATGAATTGTGAAACTGCTGAAGATGAGCGTAAATTCTGTTGCAAGAGACTAGGTGACCTTGTTAATGGGATCTTCTGGTCTCAGCTTGGAATGCCTAGTATTACCTACCACACTTCTTTGAATGACTAATGTGTACGTGAATTGTAATGCATGCATGTCTGTATAAGAGAATTTATGTAGTGCCCCTTGGGTAACTCACAAGGCTACTCAACAATTGCTATTTATTATTTCCTTTTTATTTATTAATTTACGCATTTGTATACCGCCCCTTCAAGTCCACTACTACTCAGAGGCGGCCCCGACTCCAGCCCGAAGGAGTGTCGGAGTTTTCACGCTGAAGCGCCACGAGCAATTGTAGGTGAAGGACTTGCTCAAGGTCCCTACGCGGTGGCTCGGGTCTGAATCGAACCCGCG
>JAQFXW010002692.1:0-12757 GCA_034693945.1 Dendrobaena attemsi
ATTGCATTACGTTACAATGAAAGTGCAATATGCACTTCTGAGTAGTGTCTTGAAGAGGCGCTATATAAATGTACAGAATGAATTAATGTGATAAGTATGAGCACTGTCTCCTACTGATATCAAGGATAGGCAGCAAGTGAAAGGTCCAACCATCCTATATTAATAATTTAAAATCAATTGAAAGCAGGAAACATTTCGTCAAAGCTGTTTCAACAAATGCAGCAAATCAGAATCCATCAGTTATGTTGCTCTAGCGCTGCATGTCCAAAACACAATTCACATTAACTGAAGCATGCAACACTAAGTATCAGTGAACCTCATAAAACAACATAGACCGGTAATCAACGGGGACTAATTGAATTCCTAAATACACTTCTACTCAGTTTGTGATAGCTAAACCCTGCATGACTAAGGTAGATACTCTTATTACTAAGAAAAACGAGTACAGCATGTAACAAAAATGTCCAGCTCAATTGCAGCAAAATGACACTTATATAACAAAATCCAGGAACCAAATCACACACACTCGCAAGGCAAATAATTATACTAGTAATACAGTCACTTATTTCAGGTTTCATGACTTACACATCTATCCTATACTAAATTCAGATTCTTGCTTGAGAGGTTAAATATAATTTGAAACAAACAAAACTAATCAAATGACTGGACAACTCTTTCATGGGATCCCACATCCCGGGCCGTCTTATTAAGTAGACACTGTGAGTGAAACAATATTATGTCTTAACTGATTCGCAAATAGAAACAGGAAGTAAAAATTTAATAACCTGAAAGTTTGTACTGTACTGATACAGTTTAAATTAAACACTAAAAAACGGTTGTCATTTTTTCCGACAAAAGATACTAAAACTATTGCATCAGTATATTAAATAATCAATATTACAAAAAAAGTGCATGTAAATTGAAAGTTAAAATCAAAACTGGGGCGCCTTCATGAATAGCATATTATAATATAACATATAATATAAAGTAGAAACAAGCTACACAACATCAAGAGATAAGGTGAATGCATTTAGCTCAAACACAGAGTTGGCAGTTGGGGCCTATGAATGCTAGAGTGCCGATGACAAACTTGAAACAGCCCTACCTGAATCAAGCATAATCAACTTAGCACACAGCAATGCATTAAGGCTCTAAACCATGGATGCAGTGGTGAAGGCAAACTTGGTAGTGATCCACAACTCATTTGGATTTAAATCCTAGATTTGGATACGGAACAACACAGCATCGTCATTCACCATGTTCAGTCCAACACAAAACAATGTTAACATTCATTTTAAGCTACATTTACTTTTAAATCATACTCTCTAGTCTCTACAGAACAACATTTATTTTTCTTACCAAATTTACTTTGAACCCAAGCAACATTAACGATGCAACTGTTTTTTTACTCCGAAACCAGTTATGCATTGTATGCCAACAGCATTGTATAGTGTATAATAAACAAATACAAGAATCAGTCAGGCACAATCCTTGCACAAGAAGACTCACTTTAGAATTTGAATATTTATACAGAGCATTTAAAACACCTCACAATGACCAATTGTCTCTACTCTGCCAAGTAGACTTGCGACATGCATTACTTGAATTTTCTGTATATGGCTAATACCTTGACGCACTGGTTTGAACGGCTTGTCTTAGCCCATCTATATTTGTATATAGAAATGTGTGTGCCTATATAACCAATAACATATAGACTATGACATACTGTTGCCATTCTAATCCGCATACACAAAGTTCTTCAATCTACAATAACTTTTGCATCAGTCTTTGAATTTCTATACTAATACCAAGCAATAACTATGATAGCAAGCTTACATAATTATAATAACAAAATTATTGAGTGTCAATGGTTTGAGTGTCAAGCAATAGCAACTGGTAACCTACGTATAATACTCTATTTGAATCGAATAAAACAGTCAGTAAGCGGTAAATTTATGTTAGACTAAATACAATGTCAGTGATAGAATAAAGGAGTTATAACTAGAAAACAAAATTATGATAGCACAGATTTCTTAGGCCAACAGTTTTGTCTACTACTATACTGCTTCTGCACATACTAAAAATGGTTGTTTTGTGATACCAAATCACCAGTATGGAATTATTACTTAAGGAAACTTATAGGGTGTGACTGAAATCCGGTAGGGATCCGGGCCGGATTTAGTGGTATCTGGCAGTTTCCGGATTTGTCGAATACTTGTAGCAAAAAATTTACCAAATCCAAATATCAATAAATTAATATTATTGATAAAACATATCTCCAGAAATCAGTTACTCTCTTTTGCACAGTCTTAGTCTAAATGGAAAGTAAACCCCCCATGTTCCTAATGTATTTATATAGCACCAGTTTAGCATATTTTCTATGCATTAGGCTATAGGGTCCCATGCTTGGTGTTTGCAGAGTTATAAGTGACATAATCAATAGTCTTTTTTATATGACAAACATATAAGTAGGCATACAATGGTTTAATAGAACTAGGCCCCTTAGCCCTTGCACTTATTGTAACCCAATTACTTATTAAGCAATTAAGTCACAATACTTAAACACGGACCCCACAGTAGTGCCGCAGACTCGCATGAAGCTTAGGCATGTTGCAAGCGAGGATATCCGGATCTGGCAAATATTTGGGAAAAACTATCCGGATCCGGTGGAAAAATCGTATCTGGTCACACCCTAGAAACTAAGCCAACATACAGAATTGATCAAATATAATAGCATTTCCAATGCTTACGTTCAGCTGAGTGAGCAAACTTGCATCAGTGTGCTTGTAAGCTCTATCACCGGTCTGACAAACAGAAATTGAGCGAAAATGGAATCAACAGTTGCACACCCAACTGTTCCACCCCGCATGGGTTGTGGTGGTGCAGATGGATAGTTGCCGCCCTGCGTCCGAAGGTTCGATTCAGGCCTAAGCCACACGTAGGAACCTTGAGCAAGTTCTTCACTCACAATTGCTCATAGGCTTTGGCATGTAAACTCCGACACACCTCCGGGCTGTTGTCAGGAACACCTCTGAGTAGTGGTGGACTTGAAAGGGCAGTATACAAATGTGTGAATAAATAAATTGCTAACTAAAGCCTTTCTTGTAGTACTTAACATGCAGAGCATGATATCTAAGGTGATATTCCCAAACTGGTTCACTTATCCTCATTTTCAAATTGCTCTTCGCTCTCATCCTTCCCCTCAACTGCCACTAACAACAAATCTGCTCATTAGACAAGCATTCTCAAAGTGGCACAATAGACACCAAATAGTCTGAATATCATTCAATAAAGGCGGTTTTGATGCAGCAATTTATAAACTCTTTACTACATCCGGTATATTTACGAGTCCCATCAAGCAGCAATACATCTCAACATTTTTCTGCCACGGATAAGTTATATCTATTTTTCGTTGTGGACTTCTGTCATTTTCATTTCACCCTACCCAAATGTCGACACTTCTGTGCATCGTTTTCTTCAAAAACTTAAACATGCACTAACTAATAGTCAGAATATGTGAATAATCAATGTGCCCTCTTTACCATAATTCACCAAGATTAATATGCCTTGTTCTTAACTTGTTTGGCAAATGATAATTTTGTTTTAAACTTGTTAAGTACTGAAACAATATAACGAGTTGATTGATTTAAATATTTTGCTAATGCATTCACCATCCACTGGCAATTTGTCATAAAATATCCACAGAAATATTCATTGGCCATTAACTAGACACTCATTAGCTATCCACAGTTGCCGTTCAGCCTGTGTCAATACTGAACAGTTATGAACCCAATCGAAAAAAGGAAGGACAAAGTTGATGCCAACATGCAATACAGATACATCGCATTTGCCATTTATTATACAATATGACAAATAATACATCTTCAGTATCACCGTAACATCATTCTTATCCATTCACAAATAAACGAATAAAACGAACTAAAACTCTGCATTTATTTGCAACTTTGCAAAGCCAGCTGCTTTTTCAAATTAAATTCTGCATTTCCACTTCTTCTGCTGTTAACCAATAGCCTTAGCTTGCTTTCTTCTTCTTCTTCTCCTCTGCCTCCAGACGCTTCTTCTCCGCCTTCTCCTTAAAATATTGCTTCGTCTCTTCTTGGCGTTCCGGACTCTGGCGATAACTGGAATCAACAAATTATTTTCACGTTATCATCCGATGCAAGTAGCATTACATTAAATTTACAATGTGCATGCTGTATATTATGTTTGCATCTGTTTGCATTGATTGTCCTGACATGTTTTGTGGTCTCTATATAGATATCAGTGTGCGGGCCAGTGCGGCTGAGCACTCAGAATAACCTTACTTCAGATCTGCATATTCTTTCACTACTTAGACTCTGCAAAGTCAGCGTACACCTTTAAGGACAAGCACGTTTTACAAAGAACGAAAAACTAATCTTTCTTCTTGTTATATTTCTAAATAAGAAAAGCAAATCAAGAACCTGGTTCATTAAAATGCAGCAGTTAAGCACGTTTTACAAAGAACGAAAACTAATCTTTCTTCTTGTTATATTTCTAAATAAGAAAAGCAAATCAAGAACCTGGTTCATTAAAATGGAGCAGTTAACCTGTAACAGAACAGGTCATCTTAATTCAGTCTGCACGTTGTTTAGCAAGTGTCATTATTTATCCAAAGCACTCCCAATGCTCAACGTAAATAAATCTGGATCTGACGTAGCGAGGAGAATACGTACTGAAAATCGTAGAACCTCATCATCTGGAGGAGCTGAGCCGATTCGTTTGTGAAGTGGCAGGCAAAGAGTAACATGTTACGTGGCTGAACCTTCCAGGCGAATCTCATGAACAGACCCGAATAAATGCACAGTGCTACAACCACACATAACGTAACACATCGGGGTTGTTAAAGATAAAAGTTATCAATAGGATGTTAGGTAAAATATTTTTTAGCTTAGTGAACTGATAGCTTCGCATCTCAATTCCACGCTAACAGAAACAATTTATCATTTTATGTAAACATACTGTGGCTTGTCAGTTTATGTGAATAAACAAAAAATAATATGATACAATAAAATACAAGCCACCAGCCAAAATTCAAATTTGAAACGCTGATAGTAGGTGCAGTGATATATTCTACTCTTTTAAATGTTCACGATGAATTATTTAGAAGTTATTTTATATTAAAAAAGAATGGCTATGAAGGTGTTTGTAATAAACTCTTCCCCAGAGCCTCACAAAAGCACTCAACATATGGTTATCACACAGTCGAAGAAGGTGAGTCATTGAATTGGATGAAACAGGTTAACAGTGACACCTATCAGGCATATATACCTTTACACTGTACAGTATGTAAGGGTTTCATTCTCTCCTTCAGTTCTCCGCTTACTTAGGCAGGTTCCTACTTACAAGACTCCATTCTTCTCTATGCCCAGCCATCTGCTGCACTCTGCTGTAGGTCTCTTTCATCATCCGGTCCAATAACATGATTCTTAGCCTTCCTCTTGTTTATTTCCCTTCCAATCATCCATCTTAAGAGGGAATTCCCTCTCAATATGTGGCCCATTCACTTTCTCTGATCCTTTTTATTTTAACCCACTGATAAATGAATGAGCATCGCAGAGCTTAACTTAGTATGTATGTCGTATTACACATTAAATATAACCGTTCTAAAAAAAATCTAACATAGTTATTTTTTATATAAAGGTATATAAAATTATATAAACGTTACCTGTAGTCATCTTGCCACTGATTTTCTCTGGAGTGGCCTGTGCATCAGTGAATGCTGCCAGAGGCAATCCCCAGTTGGCAACTAAAGAAAAAACGTGCAGCAAAAGTCGGTAACAACCTCATTCTTCAACTTACAACTCTACATTTCACGAATCCTTTGATCTCATATCTCTTTCCCCCTCGGCTGCACATTATCTTTCCCTTACCTTAACAAATTGATTGTGTCACTGAAGTATTGACGACTTGGATGCCTGACATAGAATCCTATTCTATCATAAAATCCCATTCTATTCACACTATTCATTCAACACAAACATGCTTCTACTGTCAATGGTTCAGAATGTCTTAAAGACATTAATTATAAAGTGATGCTACAGAAGTATCTAGACTCCAATGCTGCCATAAAATTTGCCAAATGAATATCCACAAGTCACAGAGAGATCAGGATAGAAAATTTAAGGTGTTTTCCGACTACTAAATGATGCACATATCCATTTTAAGTCTGTGCATAGGGATCAAACCCTGAAGTTTCATTAGACATTGGCATGCAGTTGCCTGGCTAACAGGAACGAATGTCTAACAACACGGATCCAAAATGCAACATTTGTAAGGCACAAAGTACTCTAAAGTTAACAAGCAAGCACAAAATATCAATAAATTTCAGCTTTAAAGCAACCAATGGTTGCTTAAATAGTACTCTAAAGCTAACACGCGACGTAAATTTACAGATATCTATTATCTTAATGATGGTTGCTTAAATAGTACTCTAAAGCTAACATGCGATGTAAATTTACAGATATCTGTTATCTTAATGATAGTAAAGACAGTTCCAGGTTGGTTTGGCCTTTAATGTTGAAAGTATGGGCTCATAACTTCTCTCAGGGTGGTCACTGTGTAGGTATCTTCAACAAGTCCATCGCTCATAATTGTTCAGCGCCATTTATGTTCGGTTGCATCATGGTCTTGTGCACTTATGCACTTTGAAAGGACCATATAAAATATCATTGTATAGTAATAATGTTTTTTTATTATGTTCTCACTACAGAATGAGCAGTCCAGTTCTCTAAGTATAATACGAAACTAAATAAGAATTCAAATTTCTTACCAGGTCCCCAGAAATGCTGAAAACAA
The DNA here is from genome assembly GCA_034693945.1 of Dendrobaena attemsi. Lineage (NCBI taxonomy): Eukaryota > Metazoa > Annelida > Clitellata > Crassiclitellata > Lumbricidae > Dendrobaena > Dendrobaena attemsi. The sequence continues at coordinate 6,838 of JAQFXW010002692.1, forward strand.
AGCCAGATATGCCATCAGAAACATGACGGTCAGATAGATGACTTAAAAGTACAAATATTTCATAGTATTTCTATTGATGCTCATATGAAAGAGATTTATTTTTAGCACTTGTTCTGACATAGGAACAGTTCTAACCATCCCCCGACTATAGTTAAAGTTAACCCGAAAAATTTCTGACATGCTTAATCTTCTGTAACTGACAGCTGTTGAATCAATACACTTCCCATAGAGATAAGTTCATCAATCATCATGTCTTTTGTACGACTATATCACAACTACATTCGTCATATTTAAACTTAAACACTGAACAGTGACTAAGTAAATCTCAAGGTCATAACATCCTTCAGGTGTTATAATATTGCAATCAAGTATTTTGAACTTTGCTGTAATTATTAGGACCTTCACCAAACAAGTGAGTATATGTTATGGACCTTTAGCTCTGCTTCAAAATGATGTGGCATTGAAGCTAAAATTCTTCTTTCAACTCTCGACCTGGGGGCAGACTTGATTGCTCAACAATGCCTGTCAGTCCTCTGCCGCACCTCTTCAATCAATCTGAATCCGTCCATCATCATACAACCCCACATCATCTGTCTTGGCCTTCCTCTTTTTCGTTTCTTCCGGTTCTCCTTCAATCACCGTTCTTGGTTCTCTCAACACATGTCCGATCCATTTCCATTAACTATCCCTGAATGACCTCTCCCATCACTGTTCTTTCTTTTCTCATCCTTCCCAGCACTTCTTCGTTTGTCTTACGTTCTGTACAGCGGATCTTTCCCACTCCTTGCTAGCTCCACATAACGAAAGCATCCGGTCTCTTATACCTTCTTTTCTCATGACCAACATTTCTGACCCTTAAAGCTCCACACTCCATCACAGTGTTAAACAACAGCATGAATTTTACGGAATCCATATTTAAACAGATATAGTACAATAAACTGTATCTGCAAGAAACTTACAGTGCTGTCTCCATTGACATTTCATCGAAGAAATCCAGAAAGGAAGCAGAGAAGCAGAAAAAACAAAAGCAACATATTTAAATTGTTGCATGTGTTAGAACAATTAACTATTGAGATTGCAATATCACATGAATGGACCCCTTTATACAGAACAGCCATAAACAGACATATGCTACACAGTCAATGTGGAGCACAAGATTCATCAATTACCAGAAATCTGTCATGTAGCTCAACTATTCACCACACTATCCAAGAAATGCCACCCCACGATTTGCACAGAGTTTGTTTCTTTAAAAGGGGGTGCTTGATAGTGTAGTGGTTAGCATGCTGAACTGTCAACCGAAAGGTCCGGGGTTCAAATCCCAGCCAGGGCAGAAATTTGGTTTGAGATATCTCCTCCATCTGCACCCCATAGCCAACTCAGCAATGTTGAGTACACTGACCGCACATGGTCAGTGGGAAGATGAGACGGTGAGGGAGAGGACTGGCCATCTGCCCTCATGCCGAGGCTAAGAATATGAGGTCACTAACGCTTCATACCCATGGCTGCCTTTGGGCGAGTAAAAGACTGCTCTTCTTCCTCATCTTACAAGACTCATAACAGCCATTTAGAAATTGTAATACAAATTGTGAACACATCTTAGGAGAGCCTACTCTGGAATCAACCTCATCCGAATTCAGAGGAAGTCACAAACTTTTCTGGAAGATGACAAGTGCGATAAATATGAAAACGAGACCAATGATGCCAAAACTCTTCACCGACTTTAGAAACTGAGAATGGTTTGTGTGAATGATAACAAAGGCATGAAGAGTAGATCAGCTTGAACGAAGCATCATTTTCCAATACCCCGAGTCGTGAGTAACCTCCTGAACTCCTGAACGATAACTCAGTCTTCCATTCGCCAGACGGCGTAATAAGGTGGTGCTTCAGTGCATTTGCGCAAACTCGGATGTAGTCGGGAGCACCTCTGAGTAGTCATTCACTTCAGGAGGCGCTTATATAAATCTCTGAATGAATCCTTCAAATGTATGGCAAATGCAAGAAATGATAGCAGTTATAGCTGTACACAATGTGCACATTTTGAGCACTGTAATACACTCAATTCACTTTGGTCATTGCAGTATCAACATATCTGAATAAGCAACAAAGCAAAAGTCAGGTTACTGCACGCTTCAAACGAACACGTCTTAATTGACTTAATGCTTTGTGATGATGATTCTATAACGAAACTGTCAGCTCTCTATTGAATTCAGTCTTTCGTCTTCCAGGATCTTCTTCCGAGGGGGTCCGGCCACGCCTAGTCAGGCCGTGGTCTTAAAGACTGTTCTTCCAGAGACCTACGATCGATGAGGATTTCTTGAGAGCAGAAAGTCTGGACGTCCGGGTGTCAGAGGAGGCCTACTCAGTAATTTACACCAAGACCAGTTCTTCAAAGCAAAACTCTTTATTTATTAATATTTCAGAAACAATGCCTTAATTAGCATAACTGAACGACTTTACGTATAGAACTGATGGCGAGCTAAAGACGACAGCTAAAGACGACCGACAAACGACCGACAGACCTCGAATGAAGAATTGGCAAGCCTTATATACTAAAATGTTTCAGACAAGGTCACGTGACCCAAAAGCCTCAACCTGATTGGTCCTTATACGTCCTATCGTCCAGACGTCCTATCTCCAGACGTCCTATCTCCAGACGTCCTATAGGTCCTATAGTCAGACGTCCTATACATCCTATAGATCAGACGTCCTATACATCCTATAGTCAGACGTCCTAGACGTCCTATAGTCAGACGTCCTATACGTCATATAGTCAGACGTCCTATAGGTCCTATAGTCAGACGTCCTATAGTCCAGACGTCCTAGACGTCCTATAGTCAGACGTCCTATACATCCTATAGATCAGACGTCCTATAGATCCTATAGTCAGACGTCCTATACGTCATATAGTCCAGACGTCCTACACGTCCTGTCAAAAATTTGGTACAATTCTTAGCATTTTCATTTATAATTCTTTAATTAAAAGTTCATAGCCAAATGTCCACAGTTCCAGTGCTTTAGTCTGGCTGTACTCTATTGAGCTCCACAATCACATGCTTTGATAACGCAACAACCACTCCAGCACCTCAAAAGTAGACAGTCAAATGCAAGTTCCCACAGTCTCCTTGTAATTTAAATTTTTGCATAATAATAATATACCTCCGGGGGTCTCCAAGGTCCTTTGAACATCTTTAAGGTCGCGAGTTGTTTAACACATTTTTACCTGTCACTCTTATGCTTTTTGCTACATAATTATCATTTCAAAACTCTTTCAGGATCTGCGTGAGTGGTAAAAGTTTCTCACCTGGTAAGGTACTTGCCCCATGTCAACCCCGCCATAGCGGACAACAATTAATAGTAGGGTGCGACCGATCTTACACTACGAACTTGTATTTCGGAGATGACCTCCCTCCTGACGAATGAAAATATCGTATGTTAAACAGCCTAATTCAACAAAAACGCTATTTATCACAGAAAGTAATTGTAATGCCCTGAAACGTTCTAAATCTGTTCCTACGATTTAGAAACTTTGATAAATAAAAACCGGTGACCCTCAAGGAGTTCCCGACAGGGTCTCGCTAAAAGCCCCTATGACCTAAATGTAACCGAGCATCGTCGAGAAGCGCCGGAAGCGGCTCTCCGTGATGTTGTTTTTGCCGCTGCTGCTGTCGTTATTTTGTTGATGTTGTTATAACGTCTGCCTAAAACGAGTGAAACGGCACCTAGGGCCCTAGGCATATATTCCTCAAATTATAGCAATCAATATCATAGTCGCACTAATCTAGCCTACCCTCTAACTATAACCACAGTAGGTTCCTATAGGCCTATTATAATTATAAGTCTACTACCGTACATCTTTGACTCGACTCAGCTGAACTGATGTCTTATCTGCGCTTGGCTTTTGAGTGGCGGTTTAGAAGTTTGGACAAAGATATTAATAAAATTAATAGAATAGCAACAATTTGAAATAAGGTAACTCCTCCGTAGGCCTAGAACTGGACGTCTTGCCCCTGGACGTCTTGCCCCGATGCATGTGGTAGGCCTAAATTTTTTGGGTATCCAACAAGTTAGTGGTTGTATTATCGCTCACCACGAACATAATAATTATTCGAAATAATTAAGCCTTTCGAACTGCTATCTTGATTTTTCTCGAAATAGGCCTAGTATTGCTGTGGCTGAATAAATCACTAAGCAATGTCAAAATATTATAAAAAAAACTACAAAAAAAACTTTTATGGCAAATCAACATCACATTAACAAGCCATTGACAGCACTACCTCAAGAAATTAATGGCAACAATTTTAATGGTGGGGAAGTCTTCCCCACATGGGACGTCTTGCCCCACTCTACCCTTAAACTTACACCAAAAACTTGCATAGGGATGTGACCTAGACCTATATCTGATGTAAATCAACAATATTTAATTATACTGATGAATCACGCGTTGTTATTCTGTTTTGAATATATCCTATAGAGTGTTCCTGGTATTAGTTAATTAATTATTGCTTAATTAATTAATAAATCTCTCATTATCTGCTGATATTTGCATGTAGGCTACGGCCTAACATAGGCCTAATCTACGTCTTATCACCCGTTGTCTTTGCAGTTTAATTTCGTGATTGTTTTATGATCATCCGTTAAAACTGATAGGTCCTATTATATCTTGTTATTATGACCTTTTAGTCTACTTTGTTTGACACCTTCAAAATTCTTATTTCTTATCTCATCAATTTATCATTTTTCGTTCTTAGGGTCGATCAGTTCAAGCGTTGCTATCGACCGTAAAATTAATGTATGGCTACTTTATACTTTGCTGCAGCAAATTAACTTAGGCCTATAAGATGTTTAAAGCACATCTAGATTCTAGAGCGTAGACTAACATTATAGCGAGAATTGTCACTTTAAAAATGGATTCCTCAACAAATTATCAATCTGCATAGCACGCCAATCGTAATTAAGAAGTATAGCCTCGGTTGCTGCTACCACTGGACCACTGGTATATAGGCCTATACGCCTAGGCCTACGACATAATAAAAAAGGTGGGCTCAAATCCCCTTTATGCTTATTGTGAACTTGTGTCTGTAAAGTTTGTATACAGTTTATTTTGGCGATCACTAAAGTGACGATATACACCAGATTTACTACACTATAGGTCTACTACAACTTTTATGAATCAGAACATGTTTTAAGAAAACGTTGTAACTGCATGTCATGTGAGGTCTTCAAAAAGTTGATGACTTATTTTAGTCACGAGACTTAGGTAGACCTTCGTTTTCTAGTGAAAATGCAAAAAACATCATAGGCCTACATACAAGATTCCTATCACTGAACAGACAGCCTTTTATCACTGTATTTTTCAATTGATCACTGCACATTCTGTGCTCGTTAAAACAAGCCTTGTTATGAATCGCCTTCGTTGTGATTATTACTTGGTCACTTAGGCTATAGTTTGTGCTTTAGTTTCTCGCTACATTCTTGGTTCTGCTCCATCGTATACATGTACCTACACGCACTTTCTGCCATCCAGAGCCTGGGTTTGTTGAGCGTCGGAAGCTCCTCTCTGCGACGAAGTGCGAGCTTGGCCATCAGTAGGCCTACTAGGCCCTACACTGTCCGCAGCCCGACCAATTTTATTTGTAGCCCTGCAAACTTGACTGGCTTCATAAAGTCACTCAAATCCTGCAGTATCCAGAAGGCAATGGGCTGGGTTGGGAGCCCCTCTTGGTAGGTTCTTGAAGGGGTTCAGACGCTACACAAATGCCTATAATGAATGAATGACTGAATGACTGAATGACTGAATGACTGAATGACTGAATGACTGAATGACTGAATGACTGAATGACTGAATGAATGACTGAATGACTGAATGACTGACTGAATGAATGAATGAATGAATGAATGAATGAATAACTGAATAACT
>JAQFXW010002693.1:0-12756 GCA_034693945.1 Dendrobaena attemsi
ATTTCTTGTAAATTGTTTCACATTTTGAAATTATACATTTAAGAACTCTATGAAAATGTTCATATTGTCAATTTCCTGGTTGAAGTAGGCTATTCCAGCTCTAGTGCTTTACTCCTCTTGTAAATTTTATTGGTGTTTGCCCCTCTTGTAAAAATTTCTCGGACGCCCATGAAATAACGGTAAGCTTAATTCATTGTTTTAATATAGAATTCTGACATGACGGAGGAAATGCGCACGGAAACAGTGGAGCTGGTCGTCACTGCTTGCGAAAAATTCTCCGGTAGCAACGAGGTAATACGCTATTTCTAGTAGGCTGTTCCTATTCGAAGATTTGTAAATTAACGCCTTTATCGGCAAAGCAATTCGGGGGCGTTCCCAGCATAACAACCCCGTGGAAAGCAAATAGATCTTCTGAAAGCCGATCCTGTTATGAACTGTTCATAAGAGCTATAATATGCCGATTATAACAACGCCGATGCTCGAAGTTAACAAGTGAAGCGCCTCACTTACTAGGCCATCTGGTGAATGAATGTTGAGTGCATACCTATGAGACTCTATCTTAAATTACACAGTATTCTTGTATGGTACCCTGCAGTGTCTTGTCCATTGCATACTTAGCTCCCCTCACCACAGCAATTACTTTTGAGTGAAGGACTTGCTCATTGCAGAGTCCTTAAACAGTGGCTCGAAGTGGATTCGAACCTTGATGGTCACAATTAAGGCAGCGAACTACACCAATGCATCACGCTAGCATGGTCCGTTCACGGGAACCTAAATGGCGTGACGTCCATTCAAACGGACGAGCGGTGGCGAAGGATCTCACCCGATCAATTCATTGCACGCGTAATGAAGATGGTCGAGGCCATATACCGTCGCTATAGAAAAATCGATTTACATACAGGGTGTGCCATAAAAAATGACCCCATATGTTTTTTGCCAATATATTTGTCAAAAGTCGAAATTTTAAAATAAAATTTTACAAGCTGAAAGGCAATTCATATTTACGTACTGCTGCCAAATGTCAACAAAATACTTCAAACAGAACAAAAGTTATTCCACTTTTAGTGACGTCAACCAACTGTTTTGTGATGGTTTTAAACGTTTGACAGGTTTTTGCTAATATTTCCGCCAAAAGTACAAATCTTTCAATGAAATTCCACAGGCCCAAAGGTAGCTCATATTTACACAATACGACCAAATTTTATTGAGATATTCCAAAAGCAACAAAAGTTATAGAACTTTTGGGGGAAAACTTGTTGCTTTACACTTTTTTGATTTATCAGAATTCAGCAGGTGGACTCACTAAAAGTGCTGTAACTTTTATGCATTTGAAATAATTTGATAAACTTTGGTCTTTATGTGTAAATATAAATTACCTTTAAACCTGTAAAATTGTATAAACATATTTATTATTTTGGCGGAGGAAATAGCAAACAACAGTTTTACTGTTAAACGTTATTTGAATCATGAAAAAACAGTGGGTGACGTCACTAAAAGTTGAATAACCTTTGTTTTGTTTGAAATATTTTGCTGAAATTTGACAGCTATACGTAAATATAAATTGCCTTTCAGTCTATAAAATTATATTTAAAAATTCCCACTCTTGACAAAAATATTGGTAAAAAACGTAGGGGGGGGGGTCATTTTTAATATTCCGCCCTGTACATGCATAGGCCCTATGCTACATTGTAGGTCCTAATGTATGTATGGATGTGTGTATTTCTATACCGCCTCTTACAGTCCACTGCTATTCAGAGTCGGTCCCGACTACTGCCCGAAGGTGTGTCGGAGTTTTACACGTCGAAGCGCTTCAGCAATTGTGAGTGAAGAACTTGCTAAAGGTCCTTACGCGGTGGGTGGGACAGAGACAGAGACAGTGACAGAAGGAGCGACAGAAAGAGAGACATACAGACAGAAAGGCAGATAGAGACAGACAGACAGACAGAGAGAAACAGACAGATAGACAGACAGACAGAGACAAACAGACAGAGACAGACAGAATTTTATAGTTCGGACTTGTATACCACCGATTTCAACAGAAAAATTATGTAAGCCTACAATAATCCCTACATGTATTATTTTAGTTCTTACATAATTATTATGTAATTTATGCACTGCAGTGCTTGGGGTCACTACGCTGAAATGAGCGCTTTAAATGAGAGATGTTGCGTTTTATTGCGTTTATAGTCTGCAGCAAAGCTCATCAAAGAAACTATGGACAAGAAGTTCGGGAGTCCATGGAACGTGATCGTCGGCGAGGGTTTCGGGTTCGAAGTGACCTACCATCTGCGCAACATGCTTTACATGTTCTTCGGCGGCAATGTGGCCGTTGTCATCTGGAAGTGTGCTTAAGACATTGACAACAGAAACTTACACTTAAGCGTATAAACTACAGTCACGTCGTTGGTACATTGTAGGCTGCGAACGTTGTAATTCCATATTAGAGCGACCTCTATGGTCGAAATTAGAATAGTCAGAAATACTCCGCAGATCAATATTATAGGTGTAGGTATGACCTTTTCGGATTAAAATGATTTCGAAATCTAGCAGGTTTTGACTTTAATTGATTAGTATTATGTATACGGTAAACGACTTACAGGCCTACTTCTCTGTGAAAACTGTTAATGAAATTCGAACATATAGGCCTACGTTCCAATTCTAATAATAATTAACCGTTAATGCAGGATGGATGGAGAAATGAGAATAGGATTAGATTCCTTGGCAATTTTCTAGTTCGCACTGTGACAGAGAGCATCAGATCGCTGAACATCTTTCAGTACACCTGTACTTCTCAGTACATCTGCACTTCTCAGTACATCTGTACTAATTCTTATAAGGTTTAGCGATTGGAGAGGCACTGTCGCTAATCACGTGTTCTCGACGTCACATTTAAATTACCCGCCAGCGAATTGATTAATTGGCTCTATACTTCAAAAGCTGACGCTTTCTCTTCTCGACAGTTTCCTGTTGCCAAGGGTGTGGGATTTCGGGGGTGCGCAGCCCCTGACGAACAAACTGTACGTGGCCGCCCTGACCCCTGCTTCAAGGCACTCGTCCACCGACCCACCGAGCACGAGGAGAGCCATGAAGGCCCCTGCGAATGCATCCCCAAATCCTATATCGTCGACGACGTTCCCGGGTCCCGGGGTCATTGACGGAAACGTCGCCAGTTCACCCTCTCGAACCACTATCGTATCTTTCGTCGGTCGCACGATCACGACGACGCGTCCCTTCAGCCCGTTCTCCTTGCGCCACCCCGACAACCCCAGGGCGCTTGCATCCAGCGTCCTCCCTCTTCCCTCGACCGGCAGGCCCAGCATCGCCGCGTACGCCTGGACGTCTGCCTCTCCTGCGAAGATGACGTCTACGTAGGGCAGAAGTTCGGCAACGTCCTTGGCCGGTCGAAGGTTCGTGTGCGTCGCCGACAGGTTCAGGCAGAAGAAGCGATCGTTGGCGGCGGCGAACCGGGCCAGCTCGAGGGCCGCGTCGAGGGCGTAGGTGAGCGTGTAGGCCTCGGCGTAGAAGCAGCGTGCCCTTTGGAGGAGAGCGCGGTGCGTGGGCTGGTCGAGGGACGATCGCATCGAGTGCCGTATGGCGCCGACGCGCAGCGCCATCCGCCGTCCGCGGCTGCTTTCGAAGACGATGCACAGACCCGTCTCGTGATTCTCCTGGACGCGGAGGATGATGTTGATGCCGGCCTCCGTCAGCGTCTTCGTGAGGACATCACCGATGTTGTCCTTTCCGATGCATCCGGCGAAGGTGGTCGCCTTCGGGACGGACAGCAGCCACTGAGACATGATGACGGAGTTCTGCGTCGATCCGCCGGTCAGGTACTCGACGGGAAAGACCTCGAAGAGGAGACTGACGAGACCCATCTCGTGGTCGCCCAGCTCGTGAACCTCTTCGTCGGGAAGGCTGAACGAGTCGAGGAACTCGGCCGTGACCTTAGCGACGACGTCGAGCAGAGGTTGACCGATGCCGAAGACGATGCCTTCGAGACGACGACTGATCCGTTCGGGGTCTGAGACACGGAACGGAAGGGAGGGCGAGGAGGGCGGGGTGGTCGGCGACGGCGAGGCAGGCTGACCCAGCTTGGGCGACATCGGATCTATAGATACAGGCGGTGTGTACAAACAGCACAGGGTGAACGCCACTTCTAGTACATGCAGGCGGAACAATGAATAGGTTATAGTCCGAGTAACAGATCGAGTGCAGTCGTTAAAGTATGTATGTTTGCATGTTTGTATTTCTATACCGCCTCATACAGTCCACTACTATTCAGAGGCGGTCCCGACTACAGCCCGAGGGTGTGTCGGAGTTTTACACGCCGAAGCGCTTCAGCAATATTGTGAGTGAAGGACTTGCTAAAGGTCCTTACGGTTGCGAGGCGGCGACCTTCACCACTATACTACGGCGTATCATGTTTCTCTTAGTTATCGACTAGCGTGTGTGTGTTTCATCGTTTTAACAACAGCTTATGACATTAAAGGCCGTTGCGTCGGTTCGAGAAATTATCGATTATCCACTAGAAATTTTTTTGATGGCTTATATAAACGACAGCCAATAACTATATAATAATATTTTCTTGAAGAAGAAACACCACTGTCGAATGGGGTGGGGAGCGAAGAAGACGAGATGGTAATTTTATTTATTTATCACGTTATCTCTCCTTAAATTATTGTCAACACTTCGAATATATAACAGAAGCGCATGATTGGATTTCGAAGTAACATAAATGAGTAAAACACCTTCAAAATCTTTTATACATTCTTATATATGGAAGGCAGACTTACATTATCATTGCATTACTTTTGAGTACTAGCAAAATGCTTGTTTTTAAATTTTGTTCACAATCAAATACTACAAGACTTGTGTTAGTACCACAAATTAATGTTCTGATATCGTATACTTAAACTTGGTGAAAATATACTGTTACTACTTGACATTTTTGAATAGTGATTATTTAGTTATTATTTAGCGTTATTCCGGGATACCAGAACATCGATCGTTACATTATTACCACGAGAATTATGTAGATTGATATTCGTTAAATAGTAAAATATTTTTGTTTAAATTGCTCATGACAGATCAAAACTGTGGATTGTAAAATGGAAACGGGATAACGAATGAAAAGTTCCTCCTGCTGATGAAAATGTCTTTTATAAAGTTAGAACTCGGTATTGTAAGCTCTTATAGATTAGGCATAAAAGAAACTATGACAAACAAAGTGAGGTCGATAGACAGCAACACGCAGACAAATAAGAACACTGAATGATAATAATAATGATGTTACGTGAACTGACGTAGTGGCAAAATGAAAAAAAATGGATTTAAAGATACGAGACCTTTAAGATCGATTCATAGAACGCTATAATAATGGGTGAGCCAAGAAACTACTGCTTGGGCGATTGGCTTCGTCAAACGTAGGAATATTTACAGAACAGATCTCCTGAAACCAATTTTCTCAGACACATCCATAAATGTGTCACCCAGGGTAAAAGTACTCGGACTGAAACTTGACTCCACAATATCAATAGATTCTCAAGTTTCTGAAATCATACGCTCTACTAATTTCCACACCCGGGCTCTCAGACATATCAGACCTTTTCTTACAAAAAACCTCGCAAACACCATCTCCTGCGGGATAGTCAACTATCGCCTTTATTAAGTTCTGTAATAGCCTTCTGTATGGGACATCATCAAAGAATCTCAGATCTCTTCAACAGATCCAAAACAATCTTGCTCGAGTTGTATGCAATGCTCCATATCGCGCCAACAGTAAACCATTTCTCAAATCTCTACACTGGCTACCTGCCAAAAGAAGGAACATCTACAAAATTTTCGTCATAACCTATAACTTATAAGTGCATCACAACAAAAACTCCTTCATATCTGACAGACCTTCTTCACAACCACGTGTCTTCAAAAAACATGCAATCGTCTGGAACCTGAGCCCTCATCCGTCACCGGTGTCGCACAACAACTGCATCAAAATCATTCAACTCAGCTACCCCTCGAATTTGGAACAGCCTACCCACTGACATAGGGATGTCTGCGACGCTCACCACCTTCAGAAAAAAACAACTAAAGACTGAACTCTTCACACTAGGTTGCCCATCTGGACTGAGCTCCCTATCCCAAGTGCTTCTGAATCGTTGCGTTGATTTCTTTCGACTTCTTACGAACTATGGCACTCAAATCTCTATGATTATTATTATTATTATTATTATTAACAGCCCATAGACCAATTTTGGTTTTACATTTTAAAAGATGAAGGATGATTTTCAGATTACGTTGTGGAGGAAAGGAATTATATCTCTCCGACATAATATTATGTGGCTTGTATGATATTCGATCAATCAATCAACCAATCAAACATTCATTCAATCATTCATTCATTCAATCAATCATTTAATCAATCAATCACTCAATTTCGTTTATTACCATGCAAGGCTGACAGTAGGCCTACGTAGTCTGTACGAGACTAGCTGACAATTGCTGGACTGACACGGCTTAGTTAGTAAGAGGCTTCTCAAGGCAGTCTAGCAGACAAATATATCATGTCAGAGATGTACGCTTTTATGACAGATTGGCTTGACATTACCCTATCACATTCTTCTCAAAGAGTTTTGTGGCTTTGTTAAGACATGGGTCCTACCTGTTACTCTGTACCAGACAGACATATGCAAAGTGCTAGGGATGTTTCGCTAAGCGGGTCCTACAAAGGTCCAGGTAGGCTTACGGGCACACACAGGGCTAGGCGCCTACATGCACTCGTATATGTAAACAGGGTTCAAATTGTATGACTTCAAAGATCTGATATGATCAGGATGTGGCGAATAACTTCAGTGTCACTTGCACCATTTTGTGTTCTTCGTTCTGTCTCGTAGGGGTTGGTACGAGAGAGTCTCTATTAAAGCATCGTTGCAATGGGAGCCTAGCTATAAATTTTTTATATAAGCTTACCGTTAAGTGTTAGGCCCCATATCTGATTGCAACATTTGAGGTTACTGTAACAAACCGGTGAAAAATCTCACACGTAAATTGGAGGCAAAATTAACAGGTTACGGTAATGACCTTAACCGGTTAATTTTGCCTCCAATTGACTTGTGAGATTTTTCACCGGTCACCACCGCTGTGACCGCTACGGATGAAGGTCACGACGTTTGAACTGATGATGCTGTGTTTCTTAATTATTTTCAGCAGGCAGTGTGAAAGACCGTCGTTGTTTGATTAGCGAAAGGTGCCACTTCACAATCACGGCTACCCCCATCTGATCCATAGATGCCAGAATATGGATTGTGTCGCCCTTCTGTAGCAGACTACTGAAGAGAAATTCGGAAAGTTCTGCGAAGGAAATTTGTTTCTTTCCGTGTCGTCATCATCTTTGTGCAATCAACCTCCATCACAGCTGGACATGTCAACAGGTCTGAGGTCTGATTTGTATCACTTTTCGAATGCACACATTGTCTCCCACATTTCACTATACCCCAAGCACGAGGCTGTTGAGCGAGGCTGTTACGGCAATTAAGTTAAACATCAAAGATATTAGGTTACACATTACAGAGACTTTGAATCCTTTGAATTCATCGATGCATGTAGGTTCGAGTCCCTGGGACACCCCCCACAGAGTGATCGAATAGGCAACCATATTAACAGTTATCTACGCAATTAAAATTGTTTAAAAATTGAAAATGCTAGTTTTAGCCTAGCCGTATATAGACCCTGTAGAGATGGGAATCTAACCATTCTCTGATCGGCTTCAGTTGCATCTTAAGACCTTTGTGATGTGTTTCTGTGCGTTGCATCCACAGCTGAAAGGATTCCCGAGGAGCCGCTCAGCCCCCGCGGACCGTGCATGATGCTGGCCGTTCGCTGGCACATGTTCCGAGTCTTTCTCGCCCTCGTCATCGTCGTTATGCTCGGCATCATAACCTTCAGCTACTACTCGCCGAATAGCGTCGAACAGCTCGACATGAGGGGCCTCTCTGCGGAGGAGGTCGAGGCCGACCTGGGCGGGATCGCCGTTCGCGGTCTCCGAAACTCGCCGGCCGCGATCGGGAAGGATTCCTTGAAGAGTCGAATCAGTAGTTTCTTCAAGACGAAGACCCCGGACACGGTCATCCAGGCGGTCGAGAGACACTGCATCCGGTTCGACATGGGAGGGTTCATGTTCGACGAGCGCGGTCGATGCGGTACGGTGACGGAGGAGCTGACCACATGTTTGATCCACTCCTTCTCGCCCTACATCGAGCAGGAGGCGGCACGGAGGTTCCTCGACCCGGCCAGAGACAACGTCTACTTCGCCAACAGTCCGGCCATCCTCTGGCACCGCAACGAACTCGTTCTAGTTTCACGCATCTGGCTCGATCGAGAGAAGTACGAGCCGAAGAACGACTGGCCTTCGAACCACTTCGCCGACAACTGGCTCTACATGCAGCGCTTCGACAGTCACCTGCGTCCAGTTAGCAACGGGTCGATCCTCGGGATCCCGGCCCCGAAGCAGTGGTGGGTGGGCGACGGTCCCATCGAGCCGCGTCTCGTCGAGGTCCAGGGACGCCTGTTCGTGACGTTCAACTCGGCCATGGCATTCAAGCAGCAATACCCGATGGACTACACGATCATGTGGGACATCGACCAGAGCCTGCCGATCATTCCGCACATCGAGGGCGGCACCCCGATGCTGAACGCAACGGAGAAGGACGACATGCCGCGCGACAAGCACTGGATGGCCCTCGTCGACGGCGACCAGCTCTTCTTCGTCCACAACCTCGATCCCCTTCGGATCCTCCACTGCTCGCTCAACGGATTCTGCAAGTTCGTCCACCAGGAAACGGACAAGACGCGCTTCATCTTCAGCGACACGCGCTCCCACCTGCGCGGCGGCACGCCTTTCGTTCTTTACCGGTGGCCCTACTACGTGAGCGTGGCACATACGACCATGTACAAGAAGACGAACCACCACCGATACTACACGGCCCACATCGTCGTGCTGTCGGTGAAGCCGTATCGAGTCGTGTACGTGAGCAATGACATCAAGATCAACGCGAAGCTGTACAAGACGGCCCCGATGGTGAGGGATCGATACATCGACGAGGGCTTCATCTTCCCCGTCGGACTCGTACTCGACACGGAGTTCAACCTCGACATCGGCGTCCATATCAACGACTACAGCAGCGTCCTGATCCGCGTGAAGAAGTTCCGGAGCCTCATGGAGCGGGTGATCGCTCTGGATGGGGCTAAGAGTCCGTTGCGCGGACCCCCCGTCGGATTCCTAAACCAACACATCCACGATCTCCTCGTCAATCTGACTCACATTGACATGGTCCACCAGTGAGCAATGGATGACGACGACGATGATGACGTCTTTTGTTTTCCGAAGTATTATTCTGCAGGAACAGACAACTCCGTTGGCAGTGAATGAACGAATCGTCAGTAGGCTACTTGTTGAGCAGCTCTGGGATGATCGAGACTTTTGCATGTGTAGTCTTTTAAGTATACGACTCGCTCAGTCTACTATATAGACTCTGGAGATTAAGGACTGAGTTCAACATGTTAAATTTATGGTTCATGTGTATGTTAGGTTGAGTTAGGCTTTTCGTTCTGTCGGATTTTTTTGGTTAGGCCTACGGTCTGACTTTTGTTTAAAACGGGTAGGCTTGTTGACCCTGTGTTTCGTCACTGAATTACTGAAGAATCGCAGAAGTGGCTATTCTTGGAAACACGTCATGTAGCCTAGCTGTTGACTTTGTTAAAAGCGTTTTAATTTATAACCGTTTATCACCTGCCAATGCAGGCGCTTGTAGGCTTCAAGACTAGTGTAAATCTTGCTTCATGAAACGGCGTAGTTCGAGATCAACCGGTTTCCATCGTTCCCTTAACCATTTCCGGCAGCCAAATTTCCGACTATGTGTAGCCTACATGTGGTAGAAAATTTAACTACAAATAAAACGCTCAGGGGCTTCTATCCTATACCAAGGGGGCGCAAGTGCGCCCAGTGGAAAACATTTTATAATGTATAATTTTCATAAATAGGGGGGGAAAGACTGGTCACAGGGAATGGAAGAATATTTTTGAGGGGGGAAAATGGAAAGTTATGAGTTTTTGAGCCAGGCTTCTCCCTTGCCCATGCTTACTGCTCAAGTCTTGTTCTAGTAGGCAGCTTCCTGTTTCTCATCGACCATTATTACTCTGCATTTCATTTTATTTTCTTAGATAATAACACTCGACTGTAAATGATGTCCTTTTCAATATAAAACATCTCCACTTCTCCCTGTCTAGTATTGTGTTTGGTGCTCTTCTATGTCCATTGTCCATATCTACTATCTAGTTAGTCAAGGTCTTCTTTCACATTTCCCATCCATGTCTTTTGCCGGCCTCTGCTGCTTGTTCTCCCCATGTGGCAGTGCCGCATGGAGGAACAAGGAATTTGTATGACATTGCTCATTAAATAAGTAGGCTGTACTTGCAAGGTTACATGCTTTTTATTCTGAAAGTCCGCTTGTAATTGGCGACAACGCCATGCAGTGTGTTTTCAATCCATTAGGTTGTAATCAGAATACTGTCGTCTGCCCATTGTTGATTATTTTCGGCTACCAAAGGTTAAATCCGACTGCTATAATAACCTGTAGCCTATCGTTCATCCCAGATTCCATCTATGCTGTGTAGATGGCTCTGGTTCATCCATACCGTTTGTAATCATTCTGCAGTCTGTCAGTTGGCAATAAATGAAGATTTCTGTTACTGTTGACTAGAATTTTCGGATGCGTTACCTCTAAGGTATTTATAGACATTTATTAGGTGGCCTAACACAAAATAATTAATGTTTTTGATGGCGAACATATTCCTCTATTGAGTATGTCAATTTCTCGTTGTTTTCGATTTCTTAGTATAAGGTATATTCCTTCTAATCGGACACACAAGTCAGTCTACAGCACAAGATAGTCCTAGGGCTGATAATAACTAGGACCAGAGCAAGACACCCTTAGTGTATGTTGACCTACGTAACTATGCATTCACAGGTACATGCACAGATATAATTATACATCGCGCAAATATACACATGCACACATCTATACATAAACACAACTATATACATCATGTATTCTTGCATATATAAAATATACATCCATGCATACAAACACACATAAAACATGCACACATAATCATACATATATACATAAATACAAATATTATGTGCATAAACATAAAAAAAACATGCATACATATATGAATACGTACACACATAGTACATTACATACATACATAAACATATACAAACATACATACACCTGTTTGGTGAGTGAGTGCACGTGTGTACACCAGGACACCGACATAGAGGCCTACAATAATTGTGTGTCGTTAACGTCAGAATTCGTCCGATTTGAGCCGCAGTTGAGAGTTCATGACTGGTCGACTAAGAATCAACGAGATTCCTTGGACTTTATGTTTTGTTTCTTTTCACTTCTGCAATGTCCTGTGACATGAATAAAATCAACAAGATTAGATTCAAAGGCAACGAGATTAGATTCAAAGGCGCAACAGAAAAATATTGTAAAGCAAAGTTGGTCTAATTCAACTGGTTTACAAACTTCCTCGTGTCAGGCTGTCCTACCCTGATTCAAAGGCAACGAGATTAGATTCAAAGGCAACGAGATTAGATTCTGCCCTGACCTCCTGGAACTCGACCTCGGACTACCACGGACTTTTCTCATTGACTACCCTCTTGACTTTACACAGCGCTCGTGAATTAGCTGGTGCCCAGCGCTTAGCTTTACACAGCGCTTTAGCTGTGTCGAGTTTACGATTACGATTACTGTGTCTGGCAGAGGTCACGGTTATTCGGTTAAATCCACGGCATTTACTCTTATAATTTCTTTTTCAATATTAGGCCTATAGGCTTCTCAAATAGGCATTAGGCCTACTTCAAGCATACATGTAGCTACATGTTGTTTTTGCTGATAACGCAAATATTATTTAATTGTGATTGACATAGCTTAGGCCTATAATTTATCAAATAAATGGAGAATTAGACAAAATGTGTGAATTGTTTATGGCGAAGCTACTGTATAGGCCTAGGCCTATTGTCTCGTAACTTAGACAAAACAAATTCCATAATATTTAGATTCCAGCGCAAAGATTGTCCAATTTGGTTAAAACATTGCAACACATAATAATAAATTAATAATAAATCGCTCAGGTAACTTCGTCTAAAATTATTTTTTGTGAGTCTACACCATTCAATTGATTGAATCTGTTGTCGACTTCACTTCTAATGCGACGTCAGTCAACGTAAGGTCATTAAGACCCAAAGAGGAAACGATATGACATTGTGACAAGCGAGATAGCCTATAATGTCAGAGACGAAGAGCAGAAGACGGTCATGATAATACGAATTATTGTCGTCTTAGCAATCCTAACACGTTCGTTGCAAAGCTTAGTGTCTTCATCAAACATTCTAGGAGATATAGTTTTGTAAGCATGTATTCCTACTATCCTACACGTAGGCTACACCTAACTAAATTTAACTTAACACGTAGTGACGTAGGGTCTTTAACGCCCGTAACCGATGATTAACCGTATTCGCAAAATAATTGCCTAAAAAAATCAATGTAACCTAGATGTAGGCCTAATTGTTCTTGTTGCATGAAGCACTTGTTGCAGTTTCCATAATTGAGGTCTATCATAAAACGTAAAGCTAAAGGTTAGTCTTGTTGTCCTCGGTCTTAAAGTCTTCAACTCGAGTGCAAGTTCGTT
>JAQFXW010002694.1:0-12755 GCA_034693945.1 Dendrobaena attemsi
TTTCTGGACTTTCCATTTGTTGTTCAAAATTCTTGTCATGCATATGATGATGTTTATTGAAACTGACAACAATAAAACTGCTTGAATGTGGCGATGAACATGGTGTAGTGTGATCAAAACTCTAATGCCGAGTAGAACTTGACTTTGTATGCAGGATCTCAGAAGATTTATAATAGCCTACAGGATTTATGAGTCGATTGTCATGTTCATTCTGAGTGTAGAGGTTCAGACCTGGTTGACCCACTGTCCCAAAGAATGCTGCATATCATGATAAGAACTTGTTATTTTCACCTATTTCAACTTTACTATTGACACTCTGGTGTACAGCATTGGTGTCTTCAGATACATAAAAATCACTTTGAAAGTCCTAAGCTTAGATGGCTGCTACTGGTTTGCTTGCATATAGTTAGATACCTTCATGACTTAGCCTATCTTAAGACTGCTCTATTTTAAAGCCTACCTTAAGACTGCTCTATATGCCTGAGCAAGTGTTTTGAGCACTTTGGAGTAGTTGACAAGACGCTGGCAATGTATGAAGAGTGAATTACATAGTCTGAACACAAAAAATGCAAGAGTACACGTAAATATTTAGTGGCTTATGAAACAGGTCTTTAAGTTCAGTCCACCTACTACTTGACTGGACTGAGACACTATAAACCGATTATGCTACTGACACCTTTACACCACTTACCCCTTTACACCACTTACATCTATGCAACTCTTACACTTGTGCACCACTTACACCTATATTACACCACTTACATCTATACACCGCTTATGCAATGCTTACACCTACATGTATGCACCACTTTAATACCCCTATGCGGCGCTTACCCCTATGCACCACTTACACTTGTGCTCTACTGACCGCTCACATCTTTGGCCTAATATTCTTAGAAGTTTAATTCTGAAAAGGGTTCTTTGTTAGAATGGATCCAGTCTCGGCTTCCTTTTTGATTATTGACTTGACGTTGACCCTGTGTGCTATGGGCGAAATTCAGTTTGCTTGACAGTTCCATTGTGCGATCCAGCTTAACACATGAAAGCTGTATGGATTTGGTCATGCTTCAGTGGCTTGTGTTGGTGGCCTGCTTGAGAGTGCTGTAGCCTACCAAGATTGGCAGGCTACATAACCAATTTTGCTGGGAATGTTTCATCAAATGAATAACAAATAGCATAGGGTCACAAGAAAGCAAACCTACTGCACCTGTAATATTGGACCAATTGCACCTGTAGTGACCAACGAGACTGACTTGTTTAACAATGATATTATCATCCAACTTACTAGATGACTTTAAACCTGTTGTTGCACTAATTTTCCGTGGCTTTATATAAGGCTTATGGCTTTCGAGATCGTTAAAAACTAGAATGACTTGATGCAATTGTTTTCAAATTACGCATTGTTTGAATCTCAAGATATTCACAGGCATTCATTGGCTTGAACTATTAAATGATTTGATGAGGATGCACAGTTTCTCATTTACAAGTCTCTTCTATGGTCAGAGGGTGTCAACTGTTCAGCGGTTCTCAATCTTTTGGGGCTTAAGGACACTTACAAATTTGTTCTCTTAGTCGTGGACCACCGCTAAAACATTGTCTACCACTGAGGACTCTGTGACCATAGAAATTAACAAAATTAAAACTGCAATCAAGAATTTAGATTTTTAGTCATACATTTTAAGTTTTATGCTGTCATGATGTAGCCATTGAAATGAAGCAAATGTTTAAAATTTATCTTTTTAAAATTTTTAAATATAAATTGTGGCAGCTGCTCGCAGAGCACCAGGCATTTGGTCGCGGACCACTGGTGGTCCGCAGATGACATGCTGAAAACCGCTGTTCCAACTTATCTCGATTGTTTAAACGAAATCTACAAACTCAAATGTAAAATATGTAAAATTGCTCAGTTCACTGCTAATCTAATATGGATGACTATTTAACCCTTGGCTCTTATTTTTCTTTGGCACTTTCTTTACTGACACCCCTCTATAACCTGCGTTAAAGTAATTTTTCATCTAAAAATGTGTTGTCTATAGTCTCTAAATCCTGTCTGATTGATTTGATAGCAATGGTACCACGAAGTTACTATAAATTACATGGAAATAATTTTATACATATCTAGTTGTATGAACACCTTAGTGAAAGGATCATTTTACGGGAAACATTCACGATGGTGGAATAAAATTATACTCATTGCTTTTTCATCCCATGAACTTTACTGTTGGACATCTGGCCTAAAAGTTGGCCTTTTCATGGATTTGCACCTATTGCCTTTGCCTGACATTCATTCTCACATGATATTGTCTTGAACTCTAGCTTATCACACCATTTGGAATGCTCCGCTCTTATGTTCAAGAATTTCTTTATTGAGACTAAGTTCACCTGAAGGTGCTTTATTAAATTTTAACTGTATTTCATTGGTCTTGTTGTGGATTGTCGTTAGATTTTGTTCATGTGATGGAGGTGACTGAGGAGCCAGGACCACACAGCCCACGTCTTCCAAGACTCCAGATCAACCGTAAGACTTAACAATCACTGAACAATGAACATGCTCTCAATTCTCTCCGTTCGAGTAGTAATAGCAAGTGGACTTTCATTATAATGTATTTTTGTAGTCTCAAAACTGTTATATTTCAACTCCAACACCATGCAAAGGTATCTGCATTGGAAATTCATAGACGCGTTGAATCTGTGTGTATACAGATTAATAATCTTTATAAGTGATGTCAAAAGTATTGTATTAAAGGCATAGCTGTGTGAGGACTTATGCCATGGTTCATTATTCAACAGCAGTGCTCCGCATAAATGCTTATAGGTGCCGGTACATGCATACTTTATGTAATCAATGCGTAAAGCCATAAAAGATTGATTGATTGATTGATTGATACATACGACTGTCAACCTGTTTTTGCAGATCCATCACCTGGCACGCCATTGAGCGACCTCTCAAGTCCAATGGAGCAACGTAGTGCAATGACCCAAACTAGCGCTGAAGAAGCTGCCAGCCAACCCAAGCGAAAATTTGAAAAGGCCACCATGAAGTCTGTTCCATCACACGTCACAGGTGAGTCTCTTAATTACGATTTTTACAGAACTATTGAACGTAGTGGCCGACGTGTAAAAAATTTGCTTGTTATTTCTTGTTTCTTATTATCTATTAATTAATTATTGATCAGTTGATCACTAATTTCTTCTCCTCTGCTGATGTGTTTACCTTTTAGTTAGGTGCTTTTGAACATTAGTTATACATTGCCATTTTTACCAACTGCTTATAGAGTTTTAGTGTTAACGTTGGGTGTCTTTAAGGGCGCAATGACTGAAATGACTGAGACAGCAGATTGATGTTATGTATGTTTTATGTACCCCTGCCCATTTGGGTTGGTGCAAATGTATCTATCCTCAAGGGGGGATGTTGGGCTACACTTGCAGTACAACCTAACTTTCCATGGATGTCTACTGTTGTAGTAATGAATGTACTTGACATCCATGGCATAACTTTGCTGTGCTTGCCAGTGATGCATCCAAAGCACCAAACGATCTATTGCTTAATGCCAATTCTATTTCAGTGCAATGAAGAACTAGTCTTCTAACCATATTGTATAAGTTATAATGACCCTCCGTGTGACATTAAACTGTAAGCGTACCACTTGTACGATGTATTTCACATGATGTATAATGCTAGTGATCGTTTGGAACCACCTTGTTCTGCAAGAATGACTAGTCCATGTTGCCCTTTCTTTGTGTCACGTTTATTGTGAAACACTTTGGTGTACCATATATGTCTTTATTTGTACTTGTGGGTTTATCCCAACTGCCTCCTTCCTACTACTTGCCTGTATCTGTTTTGACATAATGTGGAATTGAATTAGAACAGTTATAATGTTCAAAATTGCTCTCAGCAGACTATATTGTACCACAATATACCTGATAAATATATTGAATAGGTGGTGCTTAAATTTCTGATAGATATATATTTATAAGTATATATTATTACCATATGTACTATAAGGTATTTTTATGTTTAGTATATATCAAGGTATTTAGTACAGTATGTTTGAAGTTTGTAAAAATGACAATGCAAGTCCACCTAGATCATTTGACACGAGAAATATGTTGCTCCTTAAAATTATGATAGCTTCTATTATTCTATTGTTTTGTCTTTTCTACCTTCTGCATACTTGTCGTTTTCTTAATTTATCCTGCCTCCCATTACTTGACTATGTCTATATTGCTTTCTCTTACCTTTATTTACCTACCTTGACCTGTTTACTGTAATTGTAATGCAACTAATGTGTATTAAAGTCAGGGCATAGCAATCTACTGTATATGGAAAATATTAGTTCAAATTTCACTTACGATATGTGAAAATTTTGCAGGTAAGAGCATTTGGTACAGGGATTATGATGCTCCTGAGGACATTTCACACAACGCAACTGTATTTTCTCAAGTCAGAAGTCCAAAGGAATGCAGCAGCTGCTCAGCGGTCCATAGTTCTCACCAGGGTCAGGTTGCAGATCAAGCAGCAGGGTTCACTGCGCATCCCGCTGCATCGGACGACCAGAACCCTCTAACTCTTGTCATGTCTAGGAAACCCACCATTGACTATAATCCAAGGAAGGTCGGAGAAAACTCTGACCATGCCACTGGACAGACTTCTCCAGCCTATAAGCACATTACAACGAATGAGGTCGCGACGAAAAAGGACACTACAGCGCGGCGACCTTCAACGCTTGACATCGTGCCGTGTACAACGCAGATGGACAACGAAACAATGCATCACCCCGTTTATCAGTGGGGGACAATGAGCGTAGTAATCGACAAAACCCCGGGGAAGACGATCGTTACAATTGGCAGCACACCTACTCCAGGGGTACAACAGAATCTCGCGCCGTTCCCGTCAATCGGACAGACTAATCGCTCCCTCGGAGTGTCGGTACCTTCGCTCGCTTCTTATTATCAACGCCAGGTGGCGCCAGACAGAACTGCCAACGCCGTCATCAAGCCCCCAGCATTGTTACCACGGAACCCAACTAGTCAGAGGGTCGATTCGGCCGCCACATCTTCTCGATTACAATTGACGAATAGGAATAACCCAATAGTTACGCAGACAAGACATAACCAGCAAAGTCAGTTGTCGGTGGCACAGTTACGTAGCATGTTCAGGTCTTGAATGTAAGCCGAGACTGCATGCCTGCTTCCTATTCAATTGTTGATCAGAAATTAATTACATGCTAAATTATTGTTAATTGTTGGACGAACTGAATTGTTGATAGCTGACAGATAATCTCACCGACTGAGCAATATTATGTGTGCCTTTCCAGATCTGCTTTCATTGAGGGCTTATTTTTTAGGGTGCATTAGCTTGTCTTCTGAAGATTGAGTAGAGCTTACCTTATTCTTATGCAATTAAGAATTCAGAAATCTCTTTATTGTAACCCTGTAAAGCATTAAAGTAGCAAATTGATTATTGAAGGAATTGAAACCCGGGCAACAAAGGGAAACTCAGACGAGATCTTCAGCCTGCTTAAATTGAACACCAGCCGGTATCATCAATAGTGGCTTGCATATTGAAGATGGATCCAATGAGAATAATTTATGGTATCTCCTTTCTCAAGTGATGCTCCATCTTCAAGTTGGGGAATTTCTCCCACCGTTATAATGGACTTTTGCCGGTTTTAACTCTTTGAACTCTGACATCCCGCTTTTGCAAGACGTTATCCATAGCGTTATAGGAACCCAGGGTTCAAAGGGTAAAGGATGTTTTAATAATAATAATTTGCCTCATGCTTGTGATAATGTGATATTCTCTCCGATTATATAATTAAAGCGTCCTCTTATTGCTCAGTCAGGGTTCATTCCAATGTTCATCACCACATGGTTTAATACTTTAATCATCGGAATTATCATCATCAATATCTCATTCCTTTGTAGGTTTGTTGTTTCTGCGACTAAACTTGTCTTGTACATGAGCTTGTTCACTTTATACTCAACGTGTCCTTTAGCAACATGATCACCATAATATCCAGAGCTGTAATTCGCCTGTAGACCTTTACTTCATTATAATGGATCCTGATTATGAGAAGTTTCTTTATAATGGCCACAAAAGTTCATTTAGGCTCTTGTTTACTCAGTACAGCTCTAGTGGACTTTCAAATTGGTTGTCATTTGATATAAAGAGCAATTTATAAGACACCTTGACATGAAGAGCAGCGATACTTGGTACAGTTTATTATTATCATCATTTTTGTTTTTAAAACGTACATAAAAGGCATTTAATCGTCCTACAATGGACAGCAATGTTGAGATTTGTGTATTATTAGATAGCAAATGATTGTTTCTGATTCTGTGATTCTGGTTTAGTGCCTTGTTTGTTCATGTATTCATAAACGGAAATGTGATCTAATCATGCATCATACACTTGAATGAAATTTTTTAGCTGACTGGATCAGATGGGAATTTTCAGATAGATGGAGCTCACGAACCTCAACTTGTTTAAACGAACCAAAGTTTTGAGATTCTGAAGCTCACTGTCGAAATGCACAAGTTTGGCATTTTGTTGTTGATAGTGGTTTCATTTCGTATACTCAGAAAAAATGATCTTTTATGTTTAAACTAACGGGATTCATAGTCAGGGCCGGATTAACAAATGGGGGGGCCCTGCTCCTGGCAATCGTAACAAAAGGATACACAGAATGTGTGATATTCAACGAATTCTTCTGGGTTTTCTTTAAATTAAAAAAAATTTCTGCATGTGTGGGGCCCCTAACATGTGGGGGCGCTGTTCAGCTGAACATATTGAACATACCTTGATCTGGCCCTGATCATAGTCTTGTTTGGTGTTCATATTTCACCATTAATTTATTAGACTCCAGTTATTACAGAACATAGGTAATAAACCATTTAAAGATTTTGGACAGTTTATTATCAAGCTGTATTTGTTTAATAATCGACTTTAGTAGTACACCCTCATTGCTAACTAAAGTGTCAGTGCAGTCAGTAACTGCAATACGTAACGGTTGTTATATAGGATTCGAATTTCAATTGGTCTTATGATATGATAAATGAGACTTGAAATAGTTCTTGATAGTTCCGAAATTAGAGCTTCAGCATAAATGTAGTGTTTAAATGGTTGTTCCAAGTGATGAGGCAGTGTGGACTGTGGAACAAGTGTTTGAAGTCAAGAGTGGTATTATATTATGCTGCTCATTACACTACATAAGTATGTGCCCGTGATAAATTTATAAAGTTAGTCTGCAAAGTTTGGGTTGATCGTAATTTCGTTGTGGTACTTGTCTGAATCTGTAAATGTGAATTACACGACACAGTTACCATGAATCTATGAAACACGTCATACATGGCAATAAGGAGAATATTGCTCCTTCAAGCATGTGTAGTATCGTTAAATTGAGCAATTGTTTAAGTGAAATCCTATCTTCACATGAAGTTCAATCTGGAGTTTTATTCTATTGTTTGACCGATGTGGCTCATGTGCATGTTCCTGCTGAATGATCCTTTGACCCATCGAACATACATCAGTTCTTTTGATATCAGCGATCACGAAGAAGTTAACGACTCTATTACCACTTTAGCTTACCTCCTGGATTTCCCATGTCTTTGTTTTTGTCTCAGCTGAGTGTTAGTTCATCTCACTTGGTAACTTCAACTGATCTAAATTAGGTTCTAACATTTATTCAGTTAGCTGTTGTTCAATTGTTTCTATCTGTTGTGAGTAAACTGGATTTTGTTTAGTGTACGATGAAGCTATTGATTGATTAAATAAGTTACTGAAATCTTATTTTTCATGAAATCATTATGTTTTTGATTGTATGAAATGAGTCTGATTCTTCGTTTAATAGCTGGTGGATACACAACGAGTGTTTACTTACTTACGCATACTTAGTAACTTACAGTCTTACTTGTATTTACTACTACTGAATATGTATTTACCTACTGAATTTTTCGTTTTGATCTATATAACGAGTTCTATAACATCAGATAGAAAAAGACATTTTTGAGAGACTTGTGACAAAGTATTGCTGTGCGATGTTTTTGAAACACATTTTATAGGCGTTTGATGGAATTCGTAGGCATCTGCCTGTTTTTACTTTTTTGTTCAACCCTTTGACAGTTGTATTATGCAGTGCATTTAAATTGGAGACTTGACCTAGGGTTGATTTATTATGCTCTACATTAAGTATGACGCTATATAAATTAGTAATTACGATGCAAAGTATTATAGTAGCTTCGTTTGATTTTGTTACATTTGCATTATTTTTAGAATTGCTGTCTCGACCTCGGATTGTGTAAATTGGTTTAAATTAATCAGGTAAAGCGAGATGTTAATATTGATTTCCATTTAACATAAACGGCTGTGTGAGGCTTCCTTGGAATTTCTCACCAGTTTACAAAAGTTAATGTTTGTTACATTTTTCTATTGCGAATGACACTTAATTCTCTTAACGAGAATTCATTCGTCCTGTTTCTGTAGCTCTGTTCCGATTCCTCGCCTGCTTTATGAATATGTCTAGATTATGCTCAGTATTGCTCACACATACACAACATGAACCCTGACAGACATCAATCTCTGAGTCGACCCTCTCGTAAGGTGCATTGCAACTTTTACGCAGAGTCTACATCATCCCAACAAAGGCTTTTCATTTACAGAAGTTGCAAATTCTACAGACATACAAGACAAGGGGTCACTCTAGTAGCGATTAGATGTTTTGGAGTAGACCTACTTTATAGGCCCACACAATTAAAGTGGCATAATGACAACACTTTTCAAGTTATAGGCCTACAACACAGACCTTGTAAATAAAATGGTGATTCACGATTAATGAGTTTACCATTAACATGTGTTTAAATTAACTTCTGCAACTGAAAGCCTTTTGTTTCAAGATTGTAATTTATTGTCCAACTAGTTTGTAATTCGAAATAGTACAGTAGGCTATGAAATATATCCATAAGCAGTAGTAGCATAAGCATGGGCCACAGTAGGTAGGCCTACATTATTGTGAGCCTCGAATAGACTTTTTTCCCAGAATTCCTATGTAATCCATGGACACTCCAATCAGTTTCTCATCCTCAGATTTCAATCCATAGATGGTCCTCAACCTGTCATCCAATACACACATACACATACATTATGTCTCTTATTGTTGACAGTTGGTCATTATTGACAGTTCTAATAATTATGATTAGGTCTATAATATCAATATGAGGGCTGCATTTCCATTAATTTTTAAATTGCTATTAATCGCACAATTACAAATTGCAGATTAAACGCATAATTATACGTTTAAGCTTTTGTAAAGAAAAATCATGGTTCATAAGTACAAAAATCTGGAAAAATTTTAAAACAGGTATCTAAATAATATTATCCTATAACAAACAGTCAATAGCTGCAAATTTTAATGTAGACAGTTGCAGAGAGGGCTTCTATCCGCTACCTCCAAGCCGGGCTCAAAAACTGATGACCTTCCACTTTCCCCTTCTTCCATCCCCTCCGACCAATCTTCTCCCTTTTTCCGAACATTGCACATTATAGACGGTCCCTCTGTTTTCCACTGGTATACGGGCCTAAAGGGATAGAAGAATCTTCCTATTTAATTCAGCATATAGTTTAAATTAACCTGTTTGATCTACAAGGCGCTCAGCATTAACGCGGCTCTCTAGCTTCAATCACTACTAACTCATTAGGGCTTAGGCTATAGGCCTCTACCCCTTCTCAATGCTTACGAACAGAACATTCATTCATGGGCTCCCGAGCATTCCATGTCTCAGCTCCTGAAGAATATAACCGAGCAAACCGGCTACCACTTCCTCCATAGCTTAAATTCATTCCCTTCCTTCAAAAACTGCTTAATATT
Organism: Dendrobaena attemsi; assembly: GCA_034693945.1. Lineage (NCBI taxonomy): Eukaryota > Metazoa > Annelida > Clitellata > Crassiclitellata > Lumbricidae > Dendrobaena > Dendrobaena attemsi. The sequence continues at coordinate 9,870 of JAQFXW010002694.1, forward strand.
CGTTATTTCTCATTGGCATTCAAACACTTGGAATCTTGGATAATAGGCTATTATTAATTGTAGGCCTTCCACCACCTGGCTAATGAATATCCGCGCCTCAGATTCACATTTAGTAAGTTAATAATAAATAAACTAATAATTAGGCCCCAGCCTAGCTAGCTCTAAGTTGAAAGGAGAACAAGAGGGGAAAGATCGGAAAGTTGGCTCGCTTGACTATCGCAGGATAGGATGATGGTTGACCATGGATCATGCAGTGTCCTCTTGTGGGGCACAGGTCTAAGATCATTATAGGGGCTAATTATTTTACCATAATAGAGCATATAGCCTAAGCTCTGAACGTGGTTTCGATGGTTTTCCAGCACTTAACAGATATAGCACCGATTGGCTGTTAACGAGTGAATTAAGTCACGACAGAGTCTTACTTCGCTTGCAGACTCTTGAGAGGATCATCGAGGTTCGAATTCTGCTTCAGAAACGTTTGGTAACTTGATATGGACTGAGCGAATCCCAACAGCTCACGCAGAGATCGCTTCTGCACCAATCCAGTCTCCGTCCAACTACAGTATATATAAATGACAATTAATGACAATCACACGACGTGTCAAACGCATAATTCCACCTAGAACCTGATCGTATTTCATTTCAAAAGATTTTTCACCGGTGATCAATAAAACAGCTCTCAGACTGTCTCAGTCATAGGCTCATAACATATTATTTTATTTTGGTCGTTCACATTTACCCCGCAACCAGTATGTTCTATGCACAGTTCATGATCTATCATGGTAGTTTCTGTGACAACGTTGTGTCATTTAGACTAATTGCGTAGATAACGAACTTCGACCTCTTCCCTTATCTTGGTTTGGATTGGGTCAACCCGAGGAATTAGGCTTTTTCATATAGTCAATCAAACACTATAGCCTATACAACCAACATTGTAATTGCTGTTGTTGTGTTCAGCTGAACATATTGACCATACCTTGATCTGGCCCTGATCATAGTCTTGTTGCTGTTAACATAATAGTATAACAGCGGTTTCAACAACAACATCAACAATTATTGTAGTCCTAGCAGACTATTAAGTTTTTAGTCTGAGTCTATGCTAAAGTAGTTTAATGCCGACCGTTCAGTCACCGGAAAGACTGTAGCCAGTGTTGAGTGGAGGTCTTGATAACGGCTGGAGAAGAGATGATGGAGGACTCGTGGGTCGTAATAAGCCCGAAGAGTTTCTTCGAAAAACTACACAATTTAATTATCACTTTTAATCACTTCATAGTCACAGATCGTTAATTAGCATAGTTAATTTGAGTCCACTACCTGCAGCAGTCTCCTCTGCCTCAGCACCAAATAGGTCTAAGCTTAGACCTACTACTACCATAATACCTGTAATAGGCATACACTACCACAATATATTAGGCCTATTCTTCATAACGTTATCATGGAAGCAACAGTATATCCTGTATAAGCTGCTGCAAATTAAGCAATCTAACGAGTAACGAATCAAATAAACTTTTATCATTAACGTAGGCCTATAATAAATTATTACGTCTACATCATCAAGTCCAGTCCAGTATTATTTCATTGCAACTCATTTTAATACACGTAGGCCTAGCACGACGACAGGTGAGGAAAGTGCGCTTGTTACAAATTGGAGTCAAAATTACGGGATCCTAGTAGGAAAATGTGGAAAACACAACATTCCGAACTCCGAAGGATGGGTTAACAGTGTAGGCCTATAGTTATATTAACCTACATCAACTGCAGAATTAACATTGTGTCAGCTGCAAAATCTATCATCTAAAATCAACATCAACAAATCATTATCACCTGCATTCATTTCAGGAATTAATTAATACACTTGTGCACATTGTCTTATGTAAGCGTAGGTTAACTACGCCACAGTAATTGACACAAAAAGCTAAACAAACCTCTTTTGCTACATTATTTGCTTCTGGTTCATCTAGGGTAATGGAGCAGTAGCTGAACCCTGCAAAAATTCCGCCTCTTCTGAGGACCCTCAGACACGCCTCGAAGAAGGGTTTCGCTTCGAAAAAGTGCAGAGCTGTAGCAACAGTCACGAGGTCGACAGTCCCTTCGTCTGCAAATTTATCCAGTTCTTCAGCTGATCCAACTGTCAAGGAGATGTTCGAAATTCCCTCACATGCTTTTCTCGCTTCGTCGACCTGGGCTTCGCTTGCATCAACTGCCAGCACCTTCTCGAAACTATTGGCCAAGACCTTCGTGTTCTGTCCACTGCCGCATCCCATGTCAATCGCCAGATGTCGCTGCAGCTTCCGGTCAGACCCTTCGTCTAGGAACTTGAACACCCTGTCGTAAATGGTCGCTGGATACGTCGTTCTGTATTTCGCGTAGAGCTCAGCGACCTCATGTGAAGTGAACGGATTCGACATCTCATAAGATGAACTCAGCGTTTACTTTATTTTGTCTGTAATTATAAGACTCTCCTTCTAGACCTGTAGGCCTATACTAACTTTTATATTCTAAAATCTAAATCTATTAAAGCTTTCCAAAGCGTTTCAGAGATGAGAACTTTACTACGTGATAAAATTCACATATCAGGTACAATGCCACATTGCCACATTGCACAATAGGCCTACTGTGATATTTTTGTAGTAGGCCTACTACACGTATACAGGCGTATACTTCTATTTTATTATATTCCCGTACAAGCCACATTGTAAGCTTATACTGTTTACTAGATATAGGCCTATAACCTACATTGCACACTGTGCCAATAACAATATTCCTAGTAATGTGTCTATTAGAGCACAATTAGGCCTATTGTAGGGTCTTAACTCTTAGGTCTATTGTAGGGTCTTAACTCTTAGGCCTATTGTAGGGTATTAACTCTTAGGTCTATTGTAGGGT
>JAQFXW010002695.1:0-12751 GCA_034693945.1 Dendrobaena attemsi
TGAAGGTCGCCGCCTCGCAACCGAAAGGTTGTGGGTTCGAAACCCACCCACCGCGTAAGGACCTTTAGCAAGTCCTTAACTCACAATTGCTGGAGCGTTTCGGCGTGTAAAACTCCGACACACCCTCGGGCTGTAGTCGGGACCGCCTATGAATAGTAGTGAACTGTAAAAGGCGGTATAAAAATACACATACATGCTACTCAGAAGCAGTGTTTAGTCTAGACCAGCGTGAGGGAAGTTCCCCCAAGTAGCATCCCCCAGAAAAATGGAAGAAGTAAGCAAGTAAGTAAGTAGGTATGTACTTTAGTGAGACCGTCTGCAAACGCACTGGGGGAAACATCAGATATCATAACAAGCATACAGAATATGCAAAAGGATAATCAAAATATTTAAATGCACAATTAGGGAAAATAGTATAGGGAGTAGACAAGTCATTTATATTTATATAGGAAATACATGTTTAATAGGAGTATGTATGTATGTATGTATGTGTGTATTTCTATACCGCCTCTTGCAGTCCACTCCTAATCAGAGGCGGTTCCGACTACAGCCCGATGGTGTGTCGGAATTTTACACGCCGAAGCGCTTCAGCAGTTGTGAGTGAAGGACTTGCTAAAGGTCCTTACGTGGGTGGGGTTCGAGCCCACAACCTTTCACCACTACACTACCGCGTCCCAGGAGTAGGTAATAGTTAGCAGGAACATGTGTGCGTGAAGAGGATATTCCTGTAAAAATAGAAGTGATGATTGAAAAGGTCATCAGTTTTTTTTAGGTGTATGGGTTCCTGAAAATGGTGTGGGAGGATGTCTGGTAAGTTAGCGACTGTTTATCCAATAGATCACACACTGGCCTACAGGGTTAGGGTTTAGCCATGACCCTTACCCTAACTCTGCTGACTTGCTGAAGGACATCATTTGGTACGCCACCTTACGAAAGAAGGTTGCGTTAACACTTTTATTAACCCTCTCTCTCTCCCTCCCAGATCAATTGTCGATGAAGACCTTTCTCAAGGTTCGTGCTCAATAGTTTATGGTGGATTTGAATCTGCTACCTTCCGCTCACAAGAAGCAGAACATAGCACTACATCTCTACACTGCCACTCTCTACTGCGACCCACATGGAGTCCAGCTTTAACATGGAAAGGTCTTGAAGACTAAACCAGTGTCACTCTGTTGAACTTCAGTTACAACGAATTACGTGACGACTTATCCTGGAGCAGATACTGGACTTCGTCTTGTGCTGTGGGCCAACCAATCGGATGGTGTAATTCCGATGTCTTCAGGTGCTGGCTTTACGGTACGTCTTTAATTCATCTGTTAAAAGGTCTTAAAAACATGCTTTCTTAGGAGAGGATGGATGTTGACCTGTCTGTATTTTTTTATTTTGTTTATTCACAAATTTCTATACCGCCCCTTCAAGTCTGCAACCACTTGTCTACTCCCTATACTATTTTCCCTAATTGTGCATTTAAATATTTTGATTATCCTTTTCCATATTCTGTATGCTTGTTATGATATTTCATGTTTTCCCACAGTGCGTTTGCAGACGGTCTCACTAAAGTACATACTTGCTTACTTACTTGCTTACTTCTTCCATTATAAGTGAGCAACTTGCTCAAGGTCCTTACGCGGCAGGTGGGATTCGAACCTGCTACCCTTCGGTTGCAAGACGGCGACCTTCACCACTACACTACCGTGTCCCACACGGTAAGTAGGCCCTATGTAAGTAAGTAACCACACTTTGGTTTACTCGTTGTATCCATGTCTTAATTACAGGTCTATTGCTATCGTTATCACTATCAGCCATCTCTATATCTTGTGGCAATTCTTATCAATTGTCCACTGTCATTCAATAGAAAACTGACCATAAACTGCAGAGTAGGATTACTTTTCAGAAGTTGGTGGGCAAAAACAATTTTTTTTATTCACGCATTTCTATACCGCCCCTTCAGGTCCACTACTACTCAGAGGCGGTCCCGAATACAGCCCGAAGTAGTATCGGAGTTTTCACGCCGAAGCGCCACGAGCAACTGTTGGTGAAGGACTTGCTCAAGATGTGTTGTGGCTCGGGTCTAAATCGAAGCCGCGACCCTTCGGACGCAAGGCATCGACTATCTCATTACTCCACACACGCCCTATGTGCTAGCCCGTGATGTTAAATCTCAGAGCGTCGGCAGGCTTCGGGCTCGTAGTCGGTACCACGTAAACACACGGCCGGCCAACGCGCTCCCAATCTAGCTAACTGGACGAGTTAAACTTATTTGATGTTTATTTTCAAGTTAACGCTTTGTGACTTTTCAGTTAAATAGTTATTGTTTTTCAGTTACTATTACAGTTGCAGTTTTTCTACATTTTTCAGTTTCAGTTACAGTTAACTGACATATATTTTTCAGTTATTACGCAATTTCAGTTACAGTTAATAGAAATAGCACTGGGCCCGGTCATGGACTCGAGGTGTAAAAGCGTAACTAGTGTGTTTAATTGGTGGTAGCAGATCATGCAGCATATGCGAGGACTGCTGTGAGAGAGTCTAGAATCAGCTACGTGGGTGATCTTTAGACACAAAGTAACGATGTTTGGTCTACGCAGTGTCACGACAAATGGTTCACAGACAAAATAATGGTTCACGACACATGGTAGAGCCTACACGGACAAATGGCTCACGACAAATGGTTCACTCTTATATCCAGCTTCCAATCGTAATTATATTTTCATCTTTAATCCCGCTTCGAGTTTAGGCTAATTCAGAATTTTAATCGTATTTCCAGCTTCCAGTTGTAGTTCTTTTATCAAATTTCACCCCACTCTTAGTTTTATTTACATTTTAAGCGTATCTCTTCATGGACATATGGTATTAAGGTCATCCAACTTCGAGCTTACGTTATATTTTCATCGTACATCCAGCTTCCAGTCGTATATTATGTTTGTTATCTTTTATCCCACTTCGAATTTAATTTACATTTTCATCGTATATCTACCTAGTACACGACACTGCGTAGTGAACCAAATGTCTGTGAACCATTTGTCCGTGAGCCAATAATATTGTCGTGAACCATTTGTCGTGGAACCATTTGTCGTGGAACCATAATAAAGTTCGTAGACTCTACGCACAGCACATGCGTGTTCTCTTAGTGGACTCCAATCAGTGATCTGCTGATACAGGAGGATGTGCGAATAGGCCTATGCCATACAATTGCATACATGTAATTTTCTCTGCTCCGCTTTGATCGGTCTCCGGTTTTATTCCGCGTTGGTCTACAAGCTGCTCCGGACAACGAACTACATGTAAGAATGGTTTATGAACGCAGACTAATCAGTAACTGTTGTCTAATTTAAAGTTGTCTCAACTCAAGTGAACTTAACTGCAGTTGTAAATGTAGGCCTAATAAATATTGTAGGCCTGAATATACCTACACGTTCGTAAATCAGAAGCGAATTTGACTGAACCAACGCATGCGTAGTCGAATGCATTTTGTTATAGGCCTAATTACATGTACATGTAAGCCCATTTAGTTTACAGAAAAGCACGTACGCCTACTATTATTTTCCGATTCTTTAAATCGGCATAACGGCTTGGATGATTTATAATATTAAAGCTGATTCCGGGCACAAGTACACTTGTTAAAATGTCGTGTACTACGTACAGTATATACATGTATGCGATGAAGATATAAATGAAACTTGAGCGATAAGAATAATAATTATTATTGTGATACAGGAAGCTGGATGTCTGATGAAAACCTGACGAAAACTTGAAGTGGGATGACAATAACACCGTATGTCTATGAAGAGATACGCTGAAAATGTAATTAAAACTCGAAGTGGGATGAAATAACTACAACTGGAAGCTGGAAATACGAACGATGGAAATCTAACTTAAACTCGTAGAGGGGTTAAAATGAAAATATAACTTAAATTGCAAGTTGGGTATAGGAGTAGACGAAATGTCTGTAAACGAAGTGTCGTAGACGAAATGTTCGTAGACGAGTTGTTGTGACACCGATTGTTTTTACTAGATATATATTTGTTGAGCGATTTTCAATGCGAGTATCTAGGCCTATTAAAGCTAAACTCACGGAAAGGTAAATTGTGGAAAATTCAAAGAATCTTAACAAATCTTATTAATTAATAACAGGCTAGAGTTTAACGCTGATCTGAAACTCAGAGTACATTATTGATTGGTTCTAATAGCTATGCACATATGATACAAAAGTAACCTTGATAATCTCCTGATCTCCAGAAACGAGCCATCCGGTTCATTGCGGACGCTCCTTACGGTTCTCACGCTGCTCCTCTGCTCATCGAGCATAACATGCTTAATATTAATCACCGCTATAAGCATAAAATGTTGCCAGCTATGTTCGACCAACTTTTCTGTTCCACGTCCGAGATTCATAACTACGGAACACGGGGTTCAACAACGCTCTACAAATCGTTTGCCCGCACCAATACTCGTGCGTTTGCAATTAGGACTACCGGGGTTGCTCTGTGGAATGGACTACCTGTGGAAATTAAACAACTTCCGAATTTTATCCAATTTAAAAAAGCGCTACGGAATTATCTTCTGACTATAACTGACTAGGTTCTCGCTCTGCACATGCTCTTCTCTCCTTCTTTTTCCTCTCTTAGTTAAGGTTGTAGCTTAATATGTATAATTATGTTGACTTGTTGCGTCCTTTACTACCGCTAATTATAACTAGCCCGCTGCTTATATGCTCAATTCTTATCACCCTGGGTAGCCCTACTTAGCGGGATCACCGATCCCTTCTGGGCTGTCCTATTGTGACCACAACTGTTAGTTTGTTTTGAAGTTGGGCGGCATTATGTTAAGATTTCGTTATTGTTGCTGGTTGCAATAAAGAATGTTGAAATTGTTGAATTGAATTGAATGAATCTGGTGTTTAACTGACCAGGGTGATACAATAGCTTCATGCGATTCCTTTGGAGTCGTTAAGTTGTGGGACATCAGGACGGTCGCCCCAATGACGAGCGCCAATTGTGGTCCTCATCCTGCCAATATGATTGCATTCGATCCATCAGGTTACACGTTAATGCATCTTCTTATATTTATTATCCTATAATTATTATCATAGACCTAAGAGCTGTGCATGTTTTCTGTTTCCTGCCAAAGATACACTTCTGCAAAAAAAAACGTTGAAGTAAGTCGTAACATCACTTTTTCCTGCCCTCCTATGCAGTCTTAGAAAATCAAGTCTGAGATACTTCATGCCCATAGCTGGCCACTGGTGCCCAGTGCTGGATGTTGGCACAAGCTAGAAGGGGTTAGGATAATGGATGGCATGGTATTGGCACTGGCATGAGTTGTGTCACTTCAGACAACTTGGCCTTCTTTCACTATGTGGTGTTGTAAATCAAGGCAGAGATTGGCTGCTGAGTGCCGACAGTAAAGTTTGATTTCTGTAATAACTTGCGATCATTAGTTCATACTTGTAATCACTCTGCAGTCTTCCTATTAATTAGAAAGGCTATGACCTAAAGGCCTCACTTAGTGGAGTAACTGGAGTCAAATTGGAATCCAAGCAGCTGACCAGCCGAAGATTAATTGTATATCGACCTAATTTTAAGTAGGAATCTGTAGAGGTCACTGTATGAATTCGAGAGTGTCAATTTAGCAACTATTCAAATGTTATCGTAATGTCATTAGAATTACAACATTGCACTACATGACGTCTTTGTACCCTGGAGCAATGAACAACTGAAAATTTGCATTTCTCGATTCCTCACAGTCCGAGCGGAATCAAGCACAGCCCGGGCATGGCCCATGAATGATTACCCAGGCATTGTTACAGTGTACAACTGGCCTCACTATCCACAGGAGCCTGAGCAAATAAAGAAATGAAATGGCATAATTATTTGTTTTCAAGTTTTTGGGTGTAATTTTAATAAGGGTCTCCATGCATTGCCCACTAGGCTTCATATAGTGTAGGTTCTTACCAAGTTTAAATCCAATCGTTTGTATTATACCCGGCCTTCTCTTCTACTTAAATATTCTGTTTTAGGTAATATTGAACTGTTGACCTAATTAAGAGCTTTAACTTTTTAGTTTTGCTTTAATATTATTATAGAGTTAATGTTTGTTTTTGTTTAGGTTCAGTGTTGGCAATTGCAAGCAATGACAGCATGATACGAATGTATGAAGTAGCCACAGCCAAGGTAAAATGTTCATTCAATCATTTTTGCACAAATCACACGATACTGAAACGTAGAGAGATTCACGTACCTGTTATATTTTTTCCAGTTGAGTTCTACAATACCATTGACTTATACTCTTTGACCATTTTGTAGATCCCACCCATCATAGGATGCTCTTTGTCTGACAAAATATTCATGGAAAGCCTTGTTTCACACCAATCTTTGGCTGAAATTCAATTTATTGTACCACACACTAATACATGCAGTTCGAGCCTGTAGGAGTGTTGGACATGCCACCAGGGGCTTCTATCCCTATACCAAGAGGGCGCAAGTGCACCCAGTTGAAAACGGGGGAACATATATGACGTATAATTTTCAGAAATAGGGGAAAGACTGGTCACAGGGGATGGAAGAATATTTTTGAGGGGGAAAATGGAATATCATGAGTTTTTGAGCCCGGCTGCTGGAGGGGGGGGTTAGAAGCCCCTGCATGCCACAGAAAACATTTACTTCACTCCAGTTTATAAAGTTTTTAAGGTGTTTAAGATCGCCTCTGAGTAGTAGTGGACTTGAAGGGGCGGTATAGAAATGCGTACAAAAATAAAAAAATAAATACTAACAGAAGCTGGTTTGTGTTGGTAGATGTCGACTTTGGTTGGCCATGAAGATGCCGTTCAGTGTCTGATGTTTGACCACGCTGGAGAGTTCTTAGTGTCAGGTGGCAGTGACCTCACCGTCAGGATTTGGTCCTGAATCAACAAAAGACAAAACAAAAGCCTTGATTTATTACACAATAGTGTCAATATAGTACTTAATTGACTTATCTAGCAATTTTGTGATATTTCTGTATGCTGGACTGCTATGTTTTAAATTGTTGCGATAAACTTGTATTAAATTAAACTGAACTTGAATTGTTTATTGTTATAGTAATTTATATTGTTCATGTATTAGTGCATTTTAAAACTGTCCTCCCAGAAAATGGTGTTTGTTGAGCCGAAATTGGTTATGCATTGTTTCACTCACAATAACAATAGTCAGTGTATCCTGGGTCGAAGGGAATACTCTGATTATAATACCTGATAACTTGATAATAAGCGCCAAGTTTCATTAGAACGTGAGACACAGTCGTGAGAAAGTGGATAACAAGACATCAAAAATTGCAGTGACAGTAATGCAGAATATGTTTACATGACAATTAGTAAATTAAGAGATATTGTAATAATTGTATTTGTTCTTATAGGTTAGAGCATACTATGCAATGTATGCATAGTATAAAAATTATAATCTATACTGTCCTTACAAATAAGAAGGTTAAGATATACTTGTTCATATGGATATGAGGATGAATTGAGAGTAATCTTTGGGAGGAAATGTGTAATTAAGTGCTCTGGGCCTCAATTGTTTCCAATTTGTTGTGTAAAGGGTGATCGGAGAGGAGGGAGTACTCTACAATACCACTATTTTGATATAGCCCTTCTGACAGAGTTTAGAAGTGCTCAAACGCCCTTATGGCAGAACAATAATTTTTGTGAGTTAAGGACTTGCTCAGCGGTCAACGTATTAAAAGATATACTTACTTACTTACTTGCTTAACCGGGAACATTTACAAATCATAAAAACATGACATGATAAAAAGATACAAAAATATAGGCTGCCAACAACAACTTCGCCCATCCACTCCCGGTAACTTTAGCCCATGATTTTAGAGTCACAACTCACAACGTCGGAAACTGTTTCAACCAAAGAGATTATATATAATCTCTTTGGTTTCAACCAGTCAAACACCGCCCAAAACAGACAAGTCACCAGCGATGAACTTAGCGCAAACACGTAAAGTCCAGTCGACGAATTAGTCAGTTTTAATGATTCAGATATTCAGAGTTCCCATGAGCCGAGAGGTATTGAAGAGGTATCATGTTTAGTGTACACTTTCTTAAAAATCAGCATTTCACAAAAAATCGAAATGAGATTCTGAGAAAACGACTGAATAATATATTATTATACAATCATAGATGCAAGTACTCGTCTTGATATGCAAGCGGTTCAAGCTCGTTTTGAATAACTTGGTGCTAAAGAAATGTAGCATTAATATCATCGATCTATGTTCGCCAGCACTTTGAAGAATTAGAAAGAAGAACTGTCGTTCGTTTATCGTTTATCGATGTCGTTTAAAACGTTTATTAAGATTTTAATTTAAAATTACGTTAAATAATCAACAGCCATGGCGAATCTAACAGCAAAGAGGATGCAGGAGATGGAGGATGAGATGAATAGGTAGGTTCTGACAAATTACGCTATTTTTCTTACGCTTCAGGCTCTGTTGTTCAGATCATACTATACACACGAGCATGCTATTCACGTTATTTCTACACAGCTTCAGTTTAAGATGAAGTTTCAGGGTATGTTGAAGACTTAGCGTGATTAAGCACAGTTTTGACTTATGGTGTGTTAAAGATGAGAATTTGAGAACACCTGGGGTACATGTATTGGGGTGCCTAAGTTTCTTGTGTCTTGCTTCTGCGGTGTAAGATTCCACAGAACTTGCGTTAGACGACACTGACCCTCAAACTGACCAACCTCACAACGCTTGATATGACCATAACCTACCAAATTGATAGGAGAAGCGAATTTCAGCAAAACGAAATCAATTGTTCTGCATGTTAAGTAATGTGACAATATAATGTGGCACCCACAGTCCCACACCATATATAATATATAAATATATATAATATATAAATATATATATAATGTATATACACTGTGAATGGAAAAAAGCGAAACTCTACATTACCTACTGAACTGTGGACTCCAAATAGCCCAAACCTTATTCCTGTATACCGCAAATCTGGGAAGTGATGCTAGAACAGTTTATAAGACAAAGGTATATTGTCGCAGAACTGCGTAAGGGTATAGAGGCTAATATAGGTCTACTAGCATGGGGTGAATTCGATCAAGCTGTTATCGATTTCGCAAATAGTCTGTGGCAAGCGCGTCTTTGTGGGTGCATTGAGGCTAAGGAGGACATCTTGAACACACATTATAACTCTAAAAAATACAATTATCTGATTCATAATCATTAAACTGAAGTTTCTCCAAGTTTCATTAAAATATACAAATTATTACATAAGTTATCATTGTAATAGGAGATGTTCGTTTTTTCCTGTTCACCATGTATATATGGGGCATTCCATATAGACTCTTAATTTTCTTCCGTTAGGTTTGAAGAAGAGATCTTGTCTACGAAGGCAGCTGAAGCTGCTGCTGCTGCTGCTCGAAATAGTGCGAGAAAGATGATAATTGGAGCTAGCACTTTCAACCAGGTACAGGCACAGATTTCTGGCAAAAGGTCGACTTCTCCATCGATTCCACCGTCCAAACCTCAGGAAGAGAAACCTCGTGCTGATTTACCCATTGCAGGTAATTCATACACGATATAACTTTAAGAAGATAACACCTTTAATCGTAATCGTGATCTGAGAATTTCTAAAGCGCTACTCGAAGGCCAAGCACAGAGCACAAGCGTCGAATCAGAATGATTGTCCAGAGGCAAGTTCGCGGTGGTCAAGAGTTGGGATTTCAAGATGCTATTTCCTGTTCTTTATTTATCGCTCATGTGCTGAATAATCCCCACGACGCGTGCCAGTGCTTTCGCAACACTCTTGTAGATTGTTGTATTCACTCAGGCTTTTGCCTTCAGTCATCTTTGTACTAACGAAGTAACTGAGATTGTGGAAATTGTTTATATAGAAGCCTCATTAAACCTTTAATCAGGCTGTACTTAGAGAAATATTCAGTAAAATTAGTGTCATTTGCTTGATTACTGTACAGATGTAATTACTTTACAGGTCCTGCCTTGCCACCACCTCCTCCACCTCCGCTGGATTCTCACAGTTCATCGGTAATTGGACCCTCCAATTCAACGATGTTCAATTTGCGACCTCCCCCACCACCTCCGCCGTTTGTACCTCACCAGATACAACTGAGACCGATGTTGCCACCCCGACCACCATTTCCCCCCAGATCTATGCCGCCTGGTCCACCCTGTCCACCAGGAATGCAAGGCGGAAACATGCCTCGGCATCCAGGAATGATGCCGCATCCAAACCTCCTCCAAAGGCCTCCGATGCCTCCGGGCGGTTTCATGCCCCACCCAATGATGCAGATGAACATGGGAAACAACATGCAGCAGTTTAATTTCAACCAGAACATGATGCAGTCAAATTCAAATGCACCGACCACAACCAGCGTTTCAATTCAAAGCAGCGCCGTAGTAGAAAAACCGAGAGTGGTCTACTCTGCAGCACCGACGAAGAGGATAATCACACCGAACGCAAGTAAACCCGAAATCGTCGCAATTCCAATGATTGTGGCAAAACCGCGAGAGCCGAAGAAGCCTCGCCTGGAGCCAGTGGTAAAGAAACAGGTGCTGCCTGGAATAGAGCTCAACGTGCCGGTGGAAGAGATCGAGGCGGAAAAGAAGCTCCACTTTCAGGTGCCTGTCGCTCCTCCACCGGTGCCAGCTGAAGCGGAGCACAGCGAATCCACGTCGCAGGAGGCATCAAAGAAAAAGGAAAAGAAGAAGAAATTTGTCCGAATGGCAGCAGGAACCGTATGGGAAGATCAAACACTATCGGAATGGGACCAAGGTGTGTCATTGCAATAATTTTCGCCACCTTGAGTTTTATGAACGTTTTTTCACTTCAATCTATATTAAGGTGCTCTTTTTATAGTAGTCCTAGGTGTAAAAGTCTTTCTATTTTGGTCGTGGCTGGGCTGGGAGCGCCTCTGAGTAGTTTCTTGTAGAGGCGCTATATAAATGTCCAGAATGAATGAATCTTCAGTTATTGACATTCAAACTGTCAGACTGCACTTATGATTACAATGGAGATATATCACAGGTTATTACACGAGTCGAATTTAACTGTCGACAGCTGTGCAAACCTCCATGGTGCCATTTAATTTTATTTGTCAATTTACAATGCTGCCTCTAAGCGACCTGAAGGGTTCTTGCCTGAACTGAACTCAGTGTATTGTCCAGCACTCGTGCTACCTTAACCCTTAGAACCCGACAGGCAAGTTTTCCGGGTTCGTTATCCATAGCGTTACAGGAGCCCAGGGTTGAAAGGGTTAAATGTCATTGATGTGGTTTTAATTTGAATTGAGATATAAACGAGAAGTGCCATTCCTTTTGCTATCCCTGATCAGCAGTCCTAGGTGTAAATGCAGTTTTAGTTTCTGACCCTCAGTTCATCTGACCTGGTAGCAGTATTTTTTTTACCTCCAGCGTTAACAATGGACTTAATCTATTGTGACATAATCTATATGTACTATTGTGACAGAAATATTTGGCAATGTGATTCTAACTGTTACTGTTTGTAGATAGTCCCGTATGCTGATAAACTGATGCAATTCATGAATAGTGGGGAAACCTTTATCGATAATTTATTTTCATTTCTAGAGGTTTGTCTATTTGTGGCATAACCAAGTTACATTATAGTGGTTGAATTTATTTTAAATTGCATTAATGTGGCATTGCTTTTCAGACGACTTTCGCTTGTTCTGTGGTGACCTTGGAAATGAAGTCATGGACGAGACTTTATCACGAGCGTTTAGCAAATACCCTTCGTTCGTCAAAGCCAAGGTTGTTCGAGACAAGCGTACAAGTAAGACGAAAGGGTTTGGTTTCGTGAGCTTCAAGGATCCTAACGACTTCATGAAAGCAATGCGTGAAATGAATGGTAAGCTGGTCGGTATTGAAAGCGATTTATTAATGATGCCGATGTTTCTGTGGATAGTTAATTTTGCAGCTTGCTAATTAATAAATGGTCTGTACACGGGTTGCCTCAATATTGCACTGGTATTGCAGATATCTGCAGGCGGATGGATGAGCAATCACGTTCGATCCGCCCATCGCATTGTCACTCATTAGGTGGTCCTTCTTGGGCCTCACCCAGCATGTTAGTGTAATTTCTGCTGCCCTACCTCAACTGCACCAGGTCGTTGTTCTCTTTGCTCTACCGTGGTGGCACGCTGCTTGTTCCTTTTTGCCTGCACAACAACTAGGCAGAAATATGCCTCTTCAGTTGTTGGTCACACACTTTGGGATAGACTTCCTTTGCGGCTGTTAGGGCGTATTTACGAGGGTTGCTGGTTCAAACCCACCCAGGGTTCATTCTAATGCATTTACATAGACTTCAAAACTGCCCTTTTAACCCATGCTGGGGTCAGGAGCGTTTCTTAGTAGTTGCCTTTCAGAGGTTCTATATAAATTACTGTAATGAGTAACGAATGTGAACTTTTAATAGTTAGATTCAGAGATAGATGGGGGATGGGCATGAAGTAGGTCTTTTCTTTAAGTGCGATGAACAACATTTTTAGTGCTGTTGTCGAATCATTAGACACAAAGCACATAGATGCTGCTAATTAATACATCAGCATTTGTATAAATTTCACTGTTAGCTTCAGAATAGGATATGGCTTAGTATAATGTGCATATAGTTTCATACTTTAGCATTTTCTTTGTAAACTAGCCGTAACCCGTAAATAATTACGGGCAAATACTTACTTACTTACTCAAAATGCGATCTATATCTAAATAT
>JAQFXW010002696.1:0-12746 GCA_034693945.1 Dendrobaena attemsi
GAGAAGGCGCAACATAGAGAGGAGTGGCGAAGGTGGACATTCGAACCTGCCTAACGGCAGAGAACAAGAAAAAGAAGTTGTTTTACCTCTGAGATGCAGCATAGTATGTAAATGTTCACGTAGTCTATCTGAAAATTTGATGGTTCTTTTGCCCCGTTTGAACATGGTTTCCACAACTCATATTTGTGAGCTGTAGCGTTTGTAACTATGATGTAAACACTACAGGAAGCAGTAAGTCGGCTGAAGACAGTTTATACATATATGTGATACATGGGCTGTTTGAAATAATGCTAGCTTGTAGTCGCTTTGTTCTCATCTAAGTGCTGCATGTATTTGTAATTTTTGTTGTCAATGTAGGCAGCCTGTAAGTTGCTCTGAAATCATTTAAGAGTTCTGTTCCTCTTACACCCTGTAGTAAACCCATTCAAACAATTCACATGTTTTGTCTATATGCCATTGGTTAGAAGCTCAGACAGAGACAGATCTAAGCAAGAAATTTTGATAAATACTATGCCTATGACCAACATTACTTAAGTTAAGGGGCAGTTTTCTCTCTTATGTTTGATATGCCATCACTGTAGCAACATTTCAATTTTGCCAGAATTATGAGGTTGAATTCATTCAAGTTATTTATACAACTATCAAGAGAGGAGGTGGATGAATAGTTCTGTCAGTGGAATTTAGCATCGCTGATGAAGTAGGATATGGTTGTTATTAGAATATAGCAAGATTGATGCCTTTCATCTACAAAAATAACACATGAAGAAGCAAATACGGTGTCACAACTACAGTGCATAGAATACATTTCTAACTGTTTTAAAATGAACAATGAGCATTGTACCTAAATGGTGCTGTATCAATTATCTTATACAAAGTCATATAGCGTGGTGTTTATAGTTGCTGGTTTAGTCTGTATCTTGAACTGACTCTGAAGTTTGAAATTGTATCAATTTCAGGAGAACCCCGGCTTGTCACGTTAGAAGAGCCGCAGCAGCATGGCCAGCGTTTCCGATACAAGTGTGAAGGTCGATCCGCTGGAAGTATTCAAGGTGAAAATAGTAAACCGGAACGAAAGTCTGTTCCAACTGTACAGGTGAATGGCAGATCCTTCATTCTTCACTTAATAGAGGAGTACTTTGTCATTTTTATGATAATTGATTAATTAGGTCGCGGTTTTGGTCAACATATGACATTAGTGCTATAGAAATTTTGGTTGATTGCATGCGTGCGTCAGTCACTAGTCACCTCAAGTTCTGTACCTGACCAATATCTCCACATCTTGTCTGTCCAATGATCTGTCCCTGAATTCCACAAATTTTACATGCCTTTCTTCATCAATACCAACCATTCACCATCATCTCTACCACCCCATACTTTCCACTCAAAACTGAAGTCGCACCTTTTCAAGAACTCGTATCTCCTATCTTCTGAACCTCTGCTTTTCGATCATCATCCGAAATGGCTCCCTCTTGATCAGTCTCTAGCACTCTGGAATCCAGATTCGGACCACCAGTCCACCACTGACTTACCTTTGGATAGCTCTTTTGAGTCGATGCATCACTCTTGAAATAACTGGTTCCCTGCGCTTGGGTTTTCGAGTGTCCCTCTGGAAGTTTGGAGATTATGATTACCTAACACCTATGCATTCATTTTTCAAGTTGGCATTCCTTTCAGCACAAATATTTTAGTGATTCTTTTACCAGTAATGTTAACAATTTTGAGAACATTTCAGTGTTTTAAATGTTCAGTTGAATGTAAACAGAGGCGTATTTAAGGGGTGGTTAACAGGTTAAAACCACCAGGAATTTTTTAAACTTTTTAAAGATAAATTATATGATTAGATGAACATTGAACAGTTTAGATTTTCCGACCACAGTCAATTGAAAACCCCCGATTTTTTTTAGCTATGCCTGTGAATGTAAACATCTGTTCTTTATGGTTACCTGGCTGTGTCCATTGTTAAATACTTCTGCTTGACCTTTGATCGTTACTTTGGGGTCAATGTATCAGACTTCTATGGCTGTTTCCTTTCTCTTTGGTCATGGTTAGGCTGTGAGCGCCCTGAGTTGTTTCTTGAAGGGCTACAATATAAAAGCTCAGATTGATTTTTGACAGGCATTGTCTTTGATATCTTTGTGCTGTTAAACTTGCTTCTGCTGTATATTACTTTTGTTGCTGTGCTTCACAAACAGCAGTCTATTACTATTGTCTTATTGTCTGTTTTTTAGATACAAAACTACAATGGTCCTGGTGCAATAGTGGTTGTATCCTGTGTGTGTAAAGACGCCCCTTATGCACCACATCCACATAGTCTGGTTGGCAATGATTGTAAAGATGGAGTCTGCACCATTAGACTCAGAAGCGGTCAAACGAATATTCAGTATGCAACTTGCACGTTCATTTACTTTTTAAAGTTGCCAGCATGTCTAATATATGGATGAGCATTAAGAATGATGAATATGCAGATGTGCTTTTTATTAGAATTAACTGCCAATACATTAAGTGCAATTATAACAACAATCACCTTGTGCTGTCGATTTGTGGAATCCTAGCGACCGTTTTGATGAAGCGTCTCCATTTCCTTCTATCTGAAGTCGCGTCCCTTAGTTCTGCCAAATTCATTCCAGTTGTTTCTCATCCATCCATTTTTTCCTTGGTCGCCCTTTTTTCTCCTTCCCTCTCCACAAGCCAACATCATTTCCTTTTCTAATCCATCTGATCTCATAACGTGTCCAAAGAACCTCAGCTTTGTTTTTAGCACTATATGTTGTAATATCTCATCCTTGTCCATTCCAATCGCCATGTGTACCCATTCATTAGTGTTTTCTCTATCCATGATATTCTCAGCATCTTCCTCCGTATCCACATTTCACATGCATTGATCTTTTTTCCCTTTTCTTAGTCATTGTCCACGTTTCACTGCCATAAATTACTGTTGGTATCTCCAATGGGAGCCCATTCCAGATGGAGAAGCCAACTACGCAGAATAGGCCTACTATCATTCCTATCCTTGCGTAGTAAAAAGTGTGTACTGTGGTAGGTCCACTGCACGGCATGCTCATTTGAACCTGGCATTAGCACAATGAAATAGGCCTAGATATCACTTGACTGTCAGCCTGTGCTATTATAAAAGATATTTTATGCGATGGGCTTCTCCGAATAAAATACAGGTCCAATAGCGCCCGATAGTTACTACAGGCCTACAGTCCTGTCTATTACAATTGTGGCGTCATCCAGTCCTGCATCATCTGTCTCGGTCTTAAAATTAATTAAAATTAGTGGAGGTCCCAAATTACACATGGGACGAACGAAGTCAACGAATCCATAGTATAGAAATGTGACGTTCAAGTAACGCATCTTTATAAGTATAGTGTTTAAATGTTAGACCAAATTTTACGCATAATTTGTTTATAATAATTATTATATAATAATATTAGAGTAATTTGTTTATAATAATTATTGTATAATATTGTTAGCGTTGGCCTCTATCTATAATAATTATTATGCGTTAATAATTATGCGTATCAATAGCAACGCAATTTGATGACGCGCATGGATGACGTCATAACTGTTTCTGTTGAGCGGCGCTTGATTCACAATGGCGACATTATTTTTGAATCATAGGCTTGCTGTGGCAGTCGTCAATTCAAAACTTTAAATATCCATATATCGGAAACAAAACGACGCATTAAGCTGAAATTAGTAGTGCAGATTGGAAATCTTAAAATTTTCACATCTCCATGTAGCGTGTAGCGTTCACTATTCCTTTTGGTAATAAGTGTGCAAACATCCACCTACCTACCTACCGTACAGACGTAGAGGATCATGATATGCGGTGTTATGCACATCCTCATACATGAGTTTTTTAGTGAACACAAGCTTTAGAGTAATTATATGAAGACAGACCATTTGTCTCAGTAAGCTATGTTGTTACTAGTTTTGCAGTTAAACACTTTGTTGCTTTTGAAGGCTGTCTAGCATTGGAATTCAGTGCTGCAGGAGACAAGATGTTGCAAAGAATTTAGAACAACGACAGAAATTGCGGGTTGATCCTTTTGGAAGTAAGGCTCAAATTCAATATTCTCCAAATTTGGGTTGTGTGAATTTTAACGGCATTTCTCTTAAATATTGTCTGTGCTTTTTTTGGATCAACATATATATGGATTGTCAAATTTTTACATGATGATAGATTGATTTTAAAAGAATGAACTGTTGCAATTTCAGCTGGTTATCCTCAGGGAGATATTGATCTAGGGGTTGTTCGACTCTGCTACCAAGCATTTCTACCTGATTCCAATAAAAGGTTTACGAGAATTGTTCAGCCAATTGTTTCGAAACAGATTTTTGATAAAAGTGAGCAATTGCATTCTAACCTTATGTAACAAATATTCTTATTTGCATAAATGTCATCATGTTTAATGACTACCATTAAGCTAATTAATGATAATAATATTCTTTGTTTATTAACATTCATATTAACACAAAGCAATATGATTTAAAGGCCAGTAGGTAAGGATTATCCTAAGTTATTGCAGGAGTCAAACTCAGCTGTATTGCACTATTGCAGCCATGCAAGGCACTCATTCATATTACATCTCACTTCATCAATGCCACTTAGTGAAAGAAGGCTGAGTCGACCTCTAGCGGAGCTATAGGAAGTGAATGCAGATCTTATGCTCTTCATGTCATTGTCCTAACCATCCTCCTATTATCCTAATCCTCCTCCTATACTATGCAATAATTATCGTGATTTGAAGTGATTGTATAATTATGGTTAGTCAAGTATTAGTAAAAAGATACAACCATATTTATACAAGAGCTTTAACATTCATGGATGTTTCTGATCACACTGTAAGTCTGTTTTAAGTATATATCACAAAACTGAGTAATATGTCATGCATAGCCTATGCAGTGTAACACTGTAACAGATCTTAAAATAATAGTCAATTACATCATGATGCATCTAAAGAATATTTGTTTATATTTCTTTTTGTAAACTTTCAACGAATTTCTTGAAATGTTTTAGAAACTATTCGTGAGCTTATCATTTGTCGCCTAAGTGCTACATCTGGTTCAGTCGCGGGTGGTGAAGAAGTTTTTCTACTCTGTGAAAAGGTCAACAAAGGTGTGTGACTAAGTTGCTGTAAAAATTAATATCGAATTGATCTTCTAATTTAAATTCCAATTGTATTATCACACTGTAATGAAGAATTTGCATCTTGCTGCTGGTGCTGCTATAGATTTATAGCCCAGCTTCTGTCATATTATTACATTTTTGCTTTTATGTTTCAACAACTCCATTGGCTCCCTCTGTTAGCATGCATTTGGTTCAAACTTCTCATTTTTATTTTGAAAGCATATCACGACTTGCCCCGAAACATATTACTGGTCATACTCCATCGTTCTCTGCGATTTAAGTGATTTGATCTTCAGATACCTGTTTAAAGAACAAACCCTTCATAGGGATAGTGTTGAGAACTCAAGACATAGGCAATGGACAGGAAGCACGTTGGTTTGAGGAGAGCACTGTGAATCACATACTTTCTGCACTGGATTATTGTAGAGATCTATATGTATACAGTCACAGTGCTGACCCCAGTATTAATTATTTGGAGATGATCGGAGCAAGTAGACTGTCTGTTGAGATAGTTTGCTTACTTTGCTCACTGAGCTGATAGAACCACTGAAATGGACAGTAGCCACTTCTGCAATAGTTAAACTGTACTTTCTTAGCTACTGTTCAAGAAAGTTGCTATAAATAGTTTTAAATTACTAGTTCATCATGTAAACAGAGCCAAATGTGAATTTGATTACCCACAGACCAATCTTTTATTACCGTACGAGATTCATAATTGATTGATGTTTTGTTTCAGATGATATCCAAGTAAGATTTTTTGAAGAGAATGAAGATGGCATAGCATGGGAAGGCTACGGCGAGTTCACGCCACAGGATGTTCATAGACAGGTGAATTAAATATAAACCAGTTTCTGTTTCATAAGTTGCACATATGACATACATCATTGTGATAAAAAACGCGACATAATCCGAATAAATATATTTTCTTTCTGACAGACGTGCATGAAAGTTTGTGCTGATTATGTCGGTGAATGAGCCAGACTCTGTCAGAGTGTTTCTTTCATTTTCCATTATTGGTAAAAAAAAATGTATAACATTTGTCTGTCAGTGCATGAGATTATTTCTTACATTTGTCAATTGTATAGTAATATTCAAACGACAGTTAACATTTCCCAACCTGAATCAATTTAATATATGAAAATTATTATTTCTGTAGGTTGCGATCGTCTTTAAAACACCAGCTTATCGAGATCAAACTATCACGAGTCCAGTTACAACTTATATTCAGTTGCGACGGCAGTCTGACGATGAAATGGGAGACCCAAAACCATTTATTTTTCGACCAAGGGATCCAGGTTTTTCTAATAACTATGTTTATGCTATCACAACTTCATGCATTGTTTGTAAGTAATTGCGTTATGGAAACTGAAGGCACGTAATTAAATATACAATGATACAATGATATAATATCTCCTTCTCTGCCAGAATGCGATGCAATAAAGCTATGCTGATATTTGTGGTTGGACATTATGCTGGTTTCCTAATGATATAATCTCACATAGTCATATACCATCTTTGACATTGTAATTAAATATACAACTTTGAGTCATTGGTAATTAGGAATCGGTTAATGCAAGTTGGTTTAACTCTGTATTGACGAGAGGGAGTAGTTATCTTAGCATCTAAGTGGGCGTTTATAGTAAAAGAGTTGAGGAGATCAAAATGCTGACAGTTTAACTTACAATATGAAACTCCCACCCAAGAAGTCATATTAATCAGCTTTAAATTTTAATAGCAAATCATTGAGGGGAAATGTAATGCTTTAATGATGGGTTTATTAAGCAATTGGAAAACCAATGTAGCTCATTACAAAGGTGTTGTGTGTAAGTGCTGGCAAAATTAAGTCCTTTCCAACTTCTGTGATACGACTAGCAAGAAGATTTCTTACTGTTTAAGACTTTAGGAAGTTTAATGCATTTACAAAGGACAAAGAAGTGAGTGCAGGCCAGAAGTAAAAGTTTGAAAAGTATAAATTTCACTACATAATCATTCTGCTTTTGAATTCTATGTAAACGACCTGTTTGCCTCATTTAAGACGTTTGCTCTTTTAATTAACTTTTTCAGATCCTGATGGTATTGAGTTCAAGAAACGTAAATTGAATGAAAGATCTACAGTGAACTTTCTCACTGACAATTTACCATTGTCTGTACTGCAACACATAAAAGGTTTATATTTTTATTTTTTTAATGTGTCATATCTGTTTAATCTTTCTGCTTTGAATTGATGCAAATTAAATAAATATTGAAATAAACATGATTTTGTCAACTAGAAACACGGTCATTATAATTATCCCATTCTTTAATTTTTATTAAATATTTAGTTTGATAATATTGTTAAACATTTTGTTCTCACTTCTCAAGCATTACAGAGTCAACTTGTTACTAGAGAAAATATTAAGCAATCTTAAGACTCACTGATCATTTTAGATCTGCTATATTGCATGTTAATCACTGAGCTTCTTTGAGGCGATTTACAAATGGCCTGAGATATGCAAGTATGCATGGATGCAGACTGAATACATACAAGCATGCGTAAATACACTTGTATATAGTACGTGCGTTTAATACATAATATTATAATGCATGCATGCATCACTGCTGCTAGTAGAAATTTTGTTGTATGGTTACTTTTCTGCCACCTTGAATTAACCATTGGCATTCTGTTTGTATGAGCGTAACAGTGTAACACACAAAGTATTTTGTTTTCACAGAAGAACCTGATCTAGAGTATGGCGTTGGTGGAAGACCTCGAGTGAAACCTGTTCGAAAAATGAATAGTAAGGTTATGTTATGATAGTTAAGTTCCTGTTGATTGTACTTCAGGAATAAAAATTGGATGATCTAACACTCAAGCAGGCTGCAGTGTTGATCCCTGCAATGTTCACTTTCTTACGACTAACTTAAACCATCTGTCAAACATTGGCAAAAATGTGACATATAATAATATTTTCGTTTATTACGACTCGCATTGTCACACCGCATTATGATTACAGACATGATAGAATGAATGAACGATACAGGTTGTTACAGGAGTTTAATTTAACCTATGGCAGCCATGCAGGGCGCTGCATGCATTCTACATCTCTATTTACGATACAGTCTAGCAAATGAAGGATGAGTCTCCTGAGGGGCGTTCTTCTACGGACTCCAGTATTGAATTCGTTTCGTCTGCACTTCGTCCAGCTCGTATCCAATGCTCCATGGCCCCTCGCCCATGCTGTGTTTGGAATATATAAAGTTTTTGATGCTGATGCCGAGATTGTATAAAATTGTGTCTGAAATAAATTCAGATACAATTTTATACAGCCTGCTAGAGTGTTGGCGGTTCAAATCCTTACCACAACCAGAAGATCTCTGCAGATTTTTGTTCTTGTAGCACTTGCTAGTGATATATGCTATGAAGTACTAGAATGTCGGCCTTAGTTGCATAATTACTGTTGTTTTTCTGTATTGTGTGTGTATGTCAAGACGCTAACATATCATCTTGTGAGTACCTCTAATAAGCGATTTCTTGCACTAAGCTTCCTTATTGTGTTCAGAGCTTTTGTAATAAATGATCAGTTACTACCTCCACTATTTCAAACTGACATGAAGTGTATGTGTCTGTCATCCAGACAGTTTTACTTTGTTCACTGTCTATCAGTATCAGTCAAATTAAACATATTTCATGACAGAGATTCAACAGAAGCAATTTTATTTGAAAAGCATCTGAAAACATGACAGAAGTCATATTACCGAAAACAATCTTGGTTTACCAGCTGCTTTTGTATTGTGTATGGTAGCTGCGTGCAAGATAATCATAATCTATTATCAGGTAACGTTAAACGTGTACAACATAGAGTACGGAAGTAAGCACTAAGTAACTTCTTTAATGAACCAGTTGCCAAATTGCACTCTGGTGAACAAACACACAAACTTTAAACAGTCAGTTAGTCATATGCTTACAAGTATTTATTAATTCTTAATGATTGGAGTAGAAAAGGCAAGGGCAGACGGAGAAAATGGATTGGACAGATGCTAAGCGGCAAATACTTGCTAAGAATGGTGGTAGAAGGGTAAATGAACAACAAGATAAAACCGAAACAGATGATGCCGGACTGGATAGATGAGTGTGGAACGCTCAACAGAGGGAGGAGTGGTGTAGATGGAAATTCGAACATGCCTACAGGCAGAGAACAAGAAGAAGGAAGTATAAGAGATAATTTGATTTAGAGTTCATTGTCGACATTTCTTCATTTATTTTTAGAACCAGCAGCAGCAGCAATGGGGGCAGCTGCTACGTCTCTTCAGACTGTTGTGGCTCTGCCGCAGTATACTTATGCTAATCTCGGCACCGACAGCAGCGGTCAGCTCTTCCTGTCATCTGTGGACCCAAACGGTCTCAATCTAATGCCCGACGCTATTCCTCGAGATGGAACGCTCGGTCCATTGCCTGAACTGTCATCGCTGTCTTTGGACCGAAGTAGCCTGGATTCATTTCTCAAATCTTTTGGTATGAATGAAAATTCAGATGGGCAGGAACTGTCAATTCTAACGAATGAAGAGATGCTGCAAATGTTTGCGGATAATCCTGGACCCTAAAATATAATTTGTTAGAGCCACTGATTGTTGAAAACCTCTGGTGAAGCTACAGTTAATACATAGGACGTTTGTGAGTTGACGACTTGACGTATGTGACTGTTGTTGTTAAACTTTAAAGCCAGACGTCAATGACTGAAGTTGACGACAGCAGAAAGTGAGATAGTGCTTTATCGATGTGTTGCCTTTGCATCAGTCGTAATAACAAGCGAGCAAGCTAACGGAGCTCTCGCGAATCGCCATTATGAGGACCTTTTCAAATGCGGAGAAGTGTTGTAAAGTATACACCTTGTTCATGTTCACTTTCCTGACTTGTTCATGTTCACTTTCCTGACTTCAGAAAGTAGTTGACAGTCTGTAACCGGTTGAATTGTTATAGTTCACGTTTGTATTTGTAATCATGTTACAAGATGCCATTTCAGTAAAAGAAAATCTCGGATATCAGGTTTTACTGTAGCTAGAAATAATCTTTTGTTGCTAGTTTTTATGTTTTGGTTTTTATCATGTAATGCGTTGATTGATTGTATTGTAAATTACTATATTTGATTGTATTGTAAATTACTATATATGTACCCGACATAATGTTGTTAGTTTAGATGTTTATGTAGGAATCAAATTCAAATAATGGTTAATGTTCTATTGTTACTGCCAAGGAATAAGACAGTAAAATGACACATGTAATGTAGGGACAAAGTCATGATTACAAGATTGCACTCTGAAGTGATGTCATCTAGTGTAGTAACAATATTTCATCATCATATTGTTAGAAACTTGAGTGCCTCACCCTCTTACAAGAAAATTCTATGATTATTATACGGATGGATAAGCGTGCCTTGCTGTTTCCATTTTGCTACTCTCGTTAGCTAGATTAATTCATACTACATTCGTTTATTTATATAGCAGCTCTCACCATTATCAGAGGCTTGGGCGATGCTTTAGAACTAGGAGTTTTGGAAGATTACGGATTTACGTGAATTTACGATTTATACAAGACGGGTGGCTACTTGAGGGCTTAACGGTGGCGGCGGATGGTGAAGGTTCTGACTGTCCTCTGAGGATCAAGAATTACTCTGCGGTGCATAGCAGAGCAATCTGGTTACGACAAGAAACCTACGAAACCAAATCTTCTTATTTACCAGCTGAACAGCTTTAACAAGTTAAACACACATGTAGGCTTAAGTAGAGACAAGAAAATGATAATACTGCCATATTCTGTAAACTCTGTTAGACTATTTTAAGTCAAATGCGTACTGGCAAAAAATTGGTGAAGACAGATCACACAATGAATAGGCTGGCGTCCAAGATAAGCACATTATATGCGTAGCTCATTACATAGGTCTACGCAGCCTACGACAGATCTAGGGTATAAATTATTAAATTATTGGTAGAATCTTTTAAAAAGCAGTTTGAACTTCTAGTGATGATCATAGCTTGATTTCAACGGTTTTACTTGAGGAAGTCGAAATCAGCGCAGCCTGGTTTAGATCTAACTCTCTTTGGCTGGTGGACAATGTTCTTCCTGTATCGTCTCCCTCCTCCCCTTCACCCGTCACCATGTGACACTCCGTCGTCTGTTGCACGTCGTCCAAATTCCCTTTTTGCCTTTCCTGCACGAATAAACAAAAAACTAAGCCTACGCAAATTTGATAATCAGATCATTTATCAGCTTATCATTATAAATATGAGTCTATTAGATTAGGTCCTATCTAATATCTATAATAGGCCCCCATAATATAAATGCTTTCGATGAAGCGTGGGTTTCGTTATAGGTCTCTTAATTGGCCTGTATACTGATTACTGACTCCTTACTGAGTTCACTAGATGATGGCGAGGAAATGATTACGAGGAAGTTACGTCGTGACAAAACGTAGAATTAACTTATCCACCATAGCGAGGAGGTTAGGCCTAGAGTAGGGCCCTATTGATGATACAGTGGCACAAAGAGCCTTTATGACTCGAGTTCGATAGAGGCAATTGCCCATCCAGGTCGACTCAACCTTCATTCGCTTGGAGGCGGTGCTGTAAATTGAGATGTAGAATGAATGAACGCATTGCATGGCTGGCAGCGGTTCAATTCGAGTCCTGCAATAACCTGTGGTCATTCATTAATAGGCACTATATATTAGTCTATTATTTGTAATCATTCGTTAATACTATTAGTCTATTATTTGTAATCACATCAAAGTCTGCCAGGTTTCTTATGTCAACGAGGGCAGATCGCTATTTTACTATCTGAATGGCAATTAAAAGAGGTCGTTGACGTCTACAGATGATTCTGTGTCTGTAAAAAGTTCATCATTTTGGCATAAAAGCCGCTTAAGATGACATCTTCTCTGTGCCAAATATGCTCAGCTATGACGCATTGCTGCACGAGTGTAGGCCTATATCTCACTCTCTCATCTGTACGAGAGTCTCGAGACTAGACAGGAGGTTAGGCCTAGGCCCTATAGGTCGTAGGTCTATTGGCGGATGTGGGGAACTTTTCAAAGCCGGACGAACAAGAAGACAGAGGGTGATCTCGAGCCAGTGGTGGAAACGGATGCAGAGAGATAGATTAATATTGTAGGTGGATGGATGAATGTACTTGACTGTTTACTCTGCTGACGAGTGGTCGGTCGTTAACGTCTTTGACGATCGTTTGCAGACTGTCCTGAACGGAATTGATGAGACCGGACAGCCAGGACAGACCGAGGAAGATCCAGACGGCTACGGACAGTCGATAGAGGGCGCCATGTCCACCATCGTAGTCTCTCCCTGCAAACCAACATAACGGTGAGCGGAAGCCAGTAGCCACTGGTTCAAATTCTTTGATGCAGATAAAGCCTACGATTCAATTGGTACCAGAGCGATATTAATATAACCTGATGTCTGCCTGCCGACATTATTTTAGAGATTTAACATCTCTGGCTAGCACAAAGGGCGTGTGTGGAGCAATGGGATAGCCGATGCCTCAATTGCGTCCAAATGGTCGCGGGTTCGATTCAGACCCGAGCCACCGCGTAGGGACCTTGAGCAAGTCCTTCACCTACAG
>JAQFXW010002697.1:0-12746 GCA_034693945.1 Dendrobaena attemsi
TAGAATTTGATGAAAGTTTCCGGAAACATTGATAATTTATCCCTCTTTCACGCTCTAGAATTGTATAGAGTTTTATTTATAAATTAACAAAAGTATCGCAAAGATAAAAGGATGTCACTTGTTTTGGGACACCGTGTACTTTGTTATATAATGTAGGCTGTTAGTTCAAAGTCGAAGAATATACTCATTGAAGTAATATACTTTCACAAGTCTAATCCATTTTATGTTAAAACAATCTCATCTATATTCAGATCTTAGCTAGTGTTATCATTCGACTTCTATGGCGCCAGCTTGATGGGCAACCGAGTTGAACAGACGATGGCCAATTCCAGTTAGACCTCGTGGACAATGGCCGTATATATTTACTCCCTTTGCAGAAGACAAGTTGAAAGCCAATTGCAGAAGCTGTTGATCTGATTTATGAGAACACTCAATAATAGTCATGCTATTTACGAGGAGAGGCCTATCCTTTCGCCCGTGCTCGCCTATGTGACTATAAATTGCAGTCAAATACAAGCAACTGCTATGTGACAAGAAAGGTAGAGCAACCGTTCAAAGGATAGGCTTCTTCGTACGACTATTATTGAGTGTTGTCAAATGTAGACATGGCAGCTGCTTGTATTTGGCTGCAACGTGTTGTTGCTGTAAACCAAAATGCGCTAAAGCAATTGGTCTTCAATATACAATATACTTGCTTATACTTACTTATATGTCCGGCTTGGAATAAACTTTCCGTCAGTATATTAAGATAAATATCTAACCCGTCCTAAGAACTCATCACCCCACCTCTTGCAGTCTGCCCACTCGTCTATCGTTCAATATTGACAGCACTGCTTAGGAACATTGAGCTAGTCTTTCCTCGAGGAGCTTTAGCGTTTAGCCTCCTACACACTGTATTTGGGACTGCCTCTGAGTAGCAGTAGACTTGAAAAGGCAGTATGGAAATATATGAATAAATAAAGAGAAGCAATATCCTTTATTGAAATTAAATTGATTTTATTTTTTTTACTTAGGTATCAATGATCATTCGGGATTTTAAAAAATATTAGTAGTAGGAGTAATGTTTGGTGGGTCAGGCCTCGTCTTCTTGCAGTGCGGGGGAGAGGTGCCTTTATTTATTTAGTATATTTCTATACAACCTTTTCAAGTCAACTACTACTGTTTATTTATTTCAAATTGCTCGCTGCTAACTTTAGCATGACTTGCTCTGTATCCGTACTCTGCCATGTGTTGTCCCATGGGAAGAAATAAAAATTAATGACAACAGAACTTGCGTGTGAGTTCCTCCTCCTCTCTACCTCTTCCATAAAATGTGTCTGTATCATCAGTATACCAGATGTTCCTGTTCCCTCTGCTCGTCTGCACTGTCTTGTCATTTATGTCATTTATGTCTGACATTATAATTATACTGCTTTACCAATGACCGGGTTATCCCAAGTGCTCATCTCAACAAATTCTCATTCTCAGAATGATTTCCTTCTGAAATACAAAAACGCTGAAGTTCAACAAGAACACTGGACATATTATTATAAGACTCTAAATTCTCACATGTGTAAACGAAAATGCGGTTAGCAATTGGATGAATAAAGGATATGCCTGCTTAGTTACTTACAAATCTTCTTTTGTCACTTGATTTTTTTGTCACGTGGGTTTGGCCACTCAACCGGTCAACCTGTTATAGATTATTGTTATGATGAATGTGTGGCATGACTTGCTCTGTGTCCATACACTGCCATGTGTATGATGTGTGTGGGAAAGCAATAATTACCTTTCGTAATTTAATGGTTTTTGAGAGTTGAATTTTTGATAGAATTGAGTTTTTAATAGAGTTGAGTTTTTGAGAGTCGAGTTTTTTTATAGGGTTGAATTTTGAATAGTTAATTGAGTTGAGTTATTGATTGAGTTGAGTGTTTGATAAAGTTGAAGCTGTTAAACTCTAAGTACTTCATAAAATGAGTATTCTCCTTTAATTAACACAAATTCTAGTTAATAGGCCCTATATAACAATAAAAATTATCTTGTCAAGATATAATTATCTTTGAGTTATTGGGAGTTCAGTTTTTGATAGAGTCGGGTTTTTGATGGAGTTGAGTTTTGAGAATTGAATTTTTCATAAAGTTGGTTTTTTAATAGAGTTGAGTTTTCGATAGAGTTGAGTTCGTTCGATTCTCAAAAGATCTATCATAACTGTAGCACTATTACGCGGCGCCTACATGCACGCAAGAACAACATACGACTCTAGTGTGTGCATACGTCATTACATGTAAGCCTATTGAACGAGTCATGAGTATTTAAGGTAAAACTCTGCAATCGAGTTTACAATATTGAGTATCATTAGATCTTTCAATAGTGATGTTCTTCGATGTGCTATTCATGCTCGTAATTTTCAGAATTGAGAATTTTGTATTCTGCTTTCGACCATCTCCATTTGTAAATACATGCTCGATAATGTTCCTTCGAAGAGCGATTAGACACACACCACATTGCATCATAGCCGTGTTCTCCACGATTGCTCATCTGTGGGCGATGTGCATTAACAGTTCATCAGTTTATTTAGCGCCTCTTTGTAGTTGATGATCGGTGGCTGTGCGTCACACAGATTAACTTGACGCGTGTGAATGATGGAGCGCCTTTCGATGAGAGCTCAGCTTTTGACGTCGCCGGCGATTGATCGAGCGATCGATCGATCAGAGACTGGACAGTGGACAAGCACTTCAGATGAAGCAAAGAAGATGCTCCTCTCTCTCAGTCCTTGTTCATTCATTCGATAATTTCTATAGCGCCTCTTCAAGAGGACCACTCAGCGGCGCGAAGTGACGATGACGAAGAATGTTTATTAGTTGGTTTACAGTATCTAGATCGTGACGAATCCTTCAATGGTCGCTGTATCAATTCTGAGTAGATCTCGAAAGTTACCATTATCTATCTGTCCATGATTCATAGGCCTATATGACCCTATATGACCTTATATGACCCTATATGACCCTATATGACATCTTCAATGAATCTACTCAGAAGCTCTCCAGTATCAATCCCTAGCAAAGAGATAGGCCCCCAAGTCTTGAGCGATTTATAAAAGAATGAGAAAGGTCACGACGATGAGAAGGCATGCGCAGAGGCTGATTGCTCCAGAAAGTAGTTCCAACTATACAGGAAAGCCGAGTGCTACAAGGTGAACGCACACGCATATTGGAAAGACGAAGTCACCTCTGCAGGCAGAGTGAAAGTTTCGGTAACCAATAGCAAGCAATCCGAAATCGGGGTAAGAAGAGCTCGAGAAGACAGCGAGGTGTGCTCCATCATTAATGAAGATAGTTACAAAAGTAATAGAAGCATATCCCTAAGTGAGACATGATGCAAAGAGAGTCAATGAAGGACATTCCGCATGTATAGTCTGAGACATAGGCCTAATGGTCGAGCTTAAACTACAACAGCACCAGGTGCTGATTATCAATAAATAAATATTGATTGATTGACTGATTGACTGACTGATTGACTGACTAACTGACTGACTGACTGGTTTACGAAGCTGAAAATATTAATCAAGTAATGGATCCTCGTTGCTTCTGCGTTTGCTCCGCAGTGTTCATTCTGATACGTTTTACACACATTTCAAAGCTGCCATTATTACCCATGCTCAGTTCGGGAGCGCTTCTGAATAGTCGCTTTGAAGGGATTTGTATAAATCATTGTAATTAATTAATAATTATTAATGAGTGAGTCAACAAAAATCATAGATCTTCATTCATTCATTCATTCATTCATTCATTCATATTCGTTCATTCATATTCGTTTTATTTAATCTAGCCGCAGCTTAAATATTCTGTGTTAGTAATTAGTATCAAGCACATCTCGTTATGGGCAACCGCTTGCTAGTTCGTTCCTGTCTCTGTAGGAATCAAGTATTTGCCTGATTTCCAGCTTGGCAAGAACAGCAAAAGCACCGTTCGTTCATCTTAGTTTTTGCGTCTTGCCTGCTAATCTGTGAGGCGGAAGTAAGTTCATTTGCGATGAAAAATGGCGACCGAGTCCGTAATGCAGGCTGACATGAAGGGCAACGAAGGGTGGATTAGGTAGCGAGGCGTGTACGACGTGTGTATAATACGGAAGCGCTAATGACCATGTCACCAGCATCAGCAGCTGTCCATCACACGCTGACTTCCTCTCTGATGGTCAATTCCCGGAGCAATGGCAACACCAACTACCCATTAACGATCCTGTAATGATAGTTCTAACGACAGAAAAGATCGCTCCAGTCTATATGAGGTCAACGAAGCCGCCTATGCGAAGCCAAGACGTGGCGTAATATCAATCAGTGCTTCCACCGCTTGGGAAATGTCCCAAGGACTTTCGGGGTTAGGCTTGGTATAATTATTCGACATTTTTTTGTCCGTTTGATCACTGTAATTATTAATGAGTGAGTCAACAAAATTAGGTTTTGCTGTCTTGTTCATACTGGATACAATAAAATGCTTTTAGGCCTAATTTAAATGTGAGCTGAAGGCAATCACGCAATTTTTCTAAGAGATACAGTGTTTTAGTAGTACAGTAATAAATAATAAATAGGCCTAACGAAAAAAAAATTGACGTAATTTTTAGAGTGCCTTGGGATGTTTAGTACAGTCATCTTGGGGACCACTGTATTGGTAACATAATTACGCACGACGTAGGAATTTATTACGCTTCATATATATGAAAGAAAAGGCTTCGAATACCGATGCTGGTCTGTCGTATGCTCCTACTCTATAACTCATTGGTAATGTTTATTCCTATGGTATACACGTCCTAATTGAAACTTTATGTAGCGGCTCTTCTCCAGAGTCTAACCAGAGGTTCCATAGCCTAACTCAATGAGACTCCGTACGTCATTCACATTTCTCAGCTAACAACGTTAGTAGGATAATAAGAAAAATGCGCTAAAGCAAACCGGGAATCTGGTTCATTAATTCTGGACATTCCAACTCAGTGGCTCCACCAGTCCAACCACGACCAAACGAGACATCAATGTTGTGAATGCACTACGGCTGCAAAGTGCAGAGGCAGAAACTAGCAGAGTGCCTGTTTAAAGAAAAATGTAGACTATGTCAAGCAGGTATTAGAAACTTCATAATTATGAGTATAGGACTGTAAGCTAATTGAACTTATTTTATAGTTGGTAATGAGTCTAATGACATCTTGCTTGTCAGATATATATATATATATATATATATATATATATAATGAAGTTGAATTTACTGTAATATAATGTTTTTTTATATTATTACCGATTGATATTACATTGTATTTCAAAGCGAGTGAGAAGTTGCTAAGCTAAAAAGAGTACTGAGCAGAAACTTCAAGAAAAAGAACGATTAAAATACTGATATGGAGTGTCACTTTGTACGGATCAGAAACACACGGACTATGAGAAAAGGAGACATCAAAAGAATGGAGACTCATGAGATGTGGATGTGGCGAAGGATGGAATGGATTAGTTGGATGGAACATAATAATATTTAACGAAGAAGTCTCGAAGATGGTGGATGAGAAAAGATGATCTCTATCAATCAAAATATCAATCAATCAATAAGAACCAGACAGAGGAAATGGATCGGACACCTGACATCAACATGAGACTTCCTGAGGAAATGCGTGGCCTCCAACGAGTGTTTCCTACTCCGTTCTTTAGTCTACTAAAGTCTACCTACTTCCGCTTGGCCTGGGTCGGGAGCGCCTCTGAGTAGAGATCTTGAAGAGGCGCTATATAAATTTCGATTGATTGATTGATTGAGACTAACTCATGAGAGAGTGATAGACTAAATGAAGAATGGATGAGAGAAACAGAAAGTGACAGTAACTGAAGACCAAGACACAAACTCTTGAACTGGATGATGTAGACAGGAAGCAGAGAATTGAATTTCTTCAGCCAGAGGCCTGCCCATTGTCCCCCTTTCTCGTTCCATAATCAGGCAGCGCATGGACTTTTCTGTAGTGGATCCCTCGATCTGGAATGGGCGCCCTATAGATCTATATGCGCCTATTCCCTCGAAGCAACTTGTCTACATTTTGCAAGCTGCTTAAATTTGATTTATTTAGCCGTGGCTGGGAGTACCTCTGAGTCGGTTCCTGGAAGGGGTTCTATATGTTTCCGAAATGAATGAATGAAAGAATGAAAGTGGAGGATTAAGATCGGGAGCAGTGACACTATTGAACGTTTGAACCTGCTAAAAGACAGAGAACAAGAAGAAAGAGGATATATCAAATTGCATGGAGATTGATATTGC
The DNA here is from genome assembly GCA_034693945.1 of Dendrobaena attemsi. NCBI lineage: Eukaryota > Metazoa > Annelida > Clitellata > Crassiclitellata > Lumbricidae > Dendrobaena > Dendrobaena attemsi. Next base: position 6,264 of record JAQFXW010002697.1, read on the forward strand.
AAATTGCAATCCTCATGTTTAGGCTTACCTGGTCACATGTAGACCTATAATCCTATATGCAATAATCGTATTCGTCGTTTGATTAAAATCTATCTCTTCTCTCGGGGTCTGCGCACTTGGCGCTTCTGAACGGCACATGCTGTGAGGCAGTGTGAGCAGCGCTTTATAAATCTGAGATTAAGTAAATTCATTCATTCATTACAATAATTCATGTAGCGCCCCTTCAAGGCAACTAGGGACCTACTCATAGGCGCTCCATCACCAGCAAAAAGAACAGTTTTGAGATGCATGAAAAATGTATCAGATTGAACCATAGAAAGCAAACACAGAACTTTGTCTTAATATTTTTAACGTGACTACTACAATCCTATTGCATTGCATACCTTACCTCTGTACAATGACTCGATAAATAAATGTCATTGTGTAGATGTGCCAATCTCAGCCTCCTTAAATTAGACGCCATGATCGGTAATCAAAAGAGGGGAAGGGGCAGAATAATTATACTTTTTCGTACTCGTATAAATAAGAATGAGAGATTAGTCTGTCAAAAGCCCTTAAGTTTTCGTTAATGCTTTCTCATTTGTCATTCCAGAGAATTTACTATTATAATAGTCAACGCTATCACGCATGAAAAGCATCAAGTCATCAAATGTGCAGGACCCCACCTCCTTACTTGGAAGGAAATTCGACTAACATTCCTTAATTTACCAAACATCTCATTGTTTAAAATCCAGACTAAAATAATAACTAATTACTCTAGACGTTACAAACGTTTAGTAAGATTGACATTAAGACGTTGAACTATTCTGAATCTTCCTTTGTAATTTTTCGGAAGTTGTGCCATTATCTGCAGCAGGGCCTATACTAGCATTTATCTGCTCGATGTCCTGTTATCTTCGGCATTTGTATGATAGTTCAATGGTTGTCAGCGAATATTCGCAGTCTTTCCCCGTCTGGAGTTTCTAGGTTTATTTGACTAAGCGCCTGTTGACAAGCTAGTTCCCTCGACTTCGCATTTGCGGGTTCTATGAAAGCTTCGAGTTGCGATCACGCACGATTAAAAGTAGGCCTATACTGAAACGATTTCTAACTATATTGGAACGACATATCGACTATTGTAATTCAGTCTCTGTATTCGGGCACATGCCCCTCAGTCCCCCAGCGGAACGTGATGCTTAAGCATGCAGGATGCTATCTCCCGCTCTATATATATATATATATATATATATATATATATATATAAGAGTCTTAAGAAAGCATTTACTTCAGCAAGTGATCGATGCATTTTAGAAGTCATCTGCGTCGTTTTTGCGACGGCGGGATTTGAGTCAGACCGACGACGCTGAGTGATGCAATGACCGACTGCTGCTGCTGCTGCTGAAGAAGAAGAAGAATATATTATATATATATATATATATATATATGGAGGGGCTGCAGAAGTTGGCCTGCAGTAGAACCATCCATGCACCACCAACGAGACCCGCCATGTGTAGCCTAGTCGTCAAAAGGAAATCAATCTCTCGGCAACGCTTCAGCCAGGACCGTTGTGCAGATGGCTTCGTCGCAATTCCCACAGGCATCTCCACAAACGGTCCGTCCACTCCCGACTACTATATATATCCAGCCGTCCCGCTCTTCCCTCGATCCCTCCTCCCTCTTAGGACCTGAAAATCGGTGGTGGAAACACAATGACGATGTGCTTAATGGGAAATCCAAGGGTCATTCCGTCCGTGCATTTGCTTGTAAATGCTGTTGCTGATGAAATCGTTAAGTATATATTTAGTATTAGGTAATCACGGAAGGATGGATGGTCGGTAGTTTCTGCAGTAAATGAATGGTGAAGTACTTATTGATAATAATGTGTGTGTATGTATGTGTGTATTTCTATACCGCCTCTTAGAGTCTCCTACTACTCAGAAGCGGTCCCGACTACAGCCCAAGGGTGTGTCGGAGTTTTACACGCTTCAGCAATTGTGAGTGAAAGACTTGCTAAAGGTCCTTACGCGGTGGGTGGGATTCTAACCCACAACCTTTCGGTTGCGAGGCGGCGACCTTCACCACTACACTACCGCGTCCCATTAATAATGTTACTTAGTCAGACTATACTAAATAATTTATTATTATTTTGTACAGTTTATAATCCTCGTGCATTTATCTTGTGTTTCTGTTAGAATATCTCCTTGGGCGTAGTAGTGATGAATGCATTTTGGAAAGTTATGACCAAAAAGTCATCAACTTTTTGGAAGTTAAGGTTGTGTAGCGGTCAGCCCCCCCCCCATGATCCGAATCCAAATTCCGCCATGACTGCTTTCTCTTTATTGTGTCGTTGTATGTATGAACCCAATCGTACTCTATACTTTGATTTATTGGCTTTTCCTGTGAGATGTCCACGTGCACTAGCGGTTGGATTTAGATCCCTGTAGAGTTCGGTCTGTCCCTTCGTGTATTGTTTGCTCTGATAAAAAAAATTCGTTTAATTCGATCCAACGTTCCCTAACTGCACCTGATTGTAGGAGACCAAGTTGAAGTAGTTCTTTACTTATAAATACGGTGCAGTGTGCTATATACATAAATCGGCGTCAGCTGGGGGGGGGAGGGGTAACCTAATCCGTGTCCCTTTGAAACTCTCATTATCTGGATAATTTTGTTTCCACGGTCGATTTCTCTCATCTTGAAGCCTCTTCTTCTACTACCTGCATTATCCGAAACGCACTAGCAGTGTGTATAGCTGCACCCGTGTACGATGTAGGCCTACGTAATTACAGAACTGCTAATGAACTGCTATTGGAACCGCACCGAATGTCAAAGAGGAAACAAACTTGCGTATTAGGTTCTGTCAAAGGCTCAGAATCAATCTCGAGTTATTGGGAATGAAACTGGAAAATGTAAGTGAGAATGGGAGAGTAATGAACTTGATGTGATTATTACAGGAAATGTATTATTATGGTGTTGAGACGAACTGCAAATAAAGAATGAGAGCAAAAAAAACCGGAAAACTGTTTGGTATGAAACGCAAATATCTAGGCTAATGCTGGGTGCCATGACGTAGTGGTGTAGGCTATATATATATATATATATATATATTATAGGCTACAACAAGGGTGCGTGACGTAGTGGTGTATATTATAGGCTACATCAATTATCGCGTCTCCTCAACAAACACTCTTTCATAAATTTAAAATGCCACAACGGTAGCAAATTAAAATTATCCAAACTTGTGAATTCCTGTTTAAGTATCGAACTCATTCACTATCACCTATATCTGACAATGATTGCCACTCCGCTTCAGATCCATGGAATAAGATCCATGGAGCAAATTTAAGAGGGATCTTTGCTCCTATACTAATTCCATAAAATTTTCCTTAAAAAGCGCTGGATCCTTAATATGGATTAGCCTACCAATCCAATTGAGAAGTATCCTCAGCTTTTGTATAGGCTACATCTATACGGGCGCCCATACGCAGTGGCGTAGCGACCCGAAATGCCGCCCGGGACGACGACCGATAATTCCGCCCTCTGTGCAAAACATTTGTGACGACCCGTTTACCCTCTAAAATTATCTATTTTTAGTTATTCGCACAAAAATGCCCCATTTACCATAACAACCGTCGTTTTTGCGCCTCTGCCGAACTCTGTCGCCTCTTGCAGTGACCGTCAACATTTGCACTTGCGATTTCTTTAGTCATCGATCCTATTTTCACTACTTTTCTGTCCCTCCAACTTCCATTTTTGCAGCCCCTACGGAAATGCCGCCTGCAGGGCAGTTCGCCTCCTGCCCCCCCCCCCATTGCTACCCCACTGCCCATACGCTCCACTCTGCTCTGGATTCTCCAACTCTTCAAGCGACCAGAACCCCCCTCGTCTGTCGTCAAGGCAACCCCAAACGACCACCTGCTTTCGTCATGCGCCCAACCGCCCATCGGAGAGATATACGTGTGTCAGCTGGAGGCAACGATCTTGCTGCTGCTGCTGCTGCTGCTGCTGTTGCTGCTGTTGCTGCTACTGCTGTTGTTGCTGTTGCTGTTGCTGTGTCTACAGAGCTGAAGAAGAATCGTCTGTGCAAATGAATCTATAATATTGAGCCAGCTGACATCGACCCTAATCCCGATTAATTGACAGTAACACCTTCTTCTTAGTCTGTGTGTCAACACTAAGATCGTCGTCCGTGTAAGTCCACGGGCGATTAGAACCCTGCTGGTCATCCCCGGAGCACGCTTCTCAAACGTAGACAAGCCGGGCAGACCGACCTGCAGTGTGTAGGCCTAGACTGTAGAGGCGCCTGCTTTCTCCCAAACGACCTGGGAAAACAAAGAGGCTCTGATCGCGCGTCAAGTTTGCTCAGCGTCTTTGCGGAAATCTCCTTAAATGTCACGACCAATGTGTTGCTGCAGGTTCTGCTTCTCGCTATATAGACTTATCATCTCAGGGATCTCTGCAAACACCGGTCTCATCTCTGTCTGGCCACTGCATAGGCCTATGAGGGCAACACTTCGACACGGAGAAGAGTCGATCCGCCATAGCTTCCCATCAGAATTCCTCAAACATGTGATTTGCATTTTGTATAATCTATTAATGCATTGCATACTCACAGCCATGATGAGTGCTGCATTGGCCTCTGTATATCGTTCGAAACTTGGGAGTTACTCTTGACAGTATTCTTTCGTTCGCTGAGCACATCTCTAACCTGTTTAGTTAGAACTTCTATCATCTGCGGGGTCTTTGTGCTGTCAGACGATCTGTTCCTTCTTAGATTTTCACTACCATGGTTCATGCTTTCATTTGATCTAGGATTGATTATTGCAATTCTTTACTTGTTGGTCTTAGAAACTGCGCCTGTCTCCATTGCAATCGGTCTTGAACGCAGCTGCCCATTTGACTGCTCGCCATACACGTTTCGTTCACATCTCCAAATTTATGACTAAACAGCTTCATTGGCTTCCTCTTGATTCCCTCATTCAATTTAAAATTCTCTCTCTTACCTACAGACCTGTTTCGAATCAAGCTCCGCGCTACCTCTGTGACTTTATTAAGCGGCCTATTTCAGCTGCCTCTGTTCGCCTTCTCCATCCTCTAGGGCCTAGGCCCCTATGACCTTCTGGTGCCTCGTTCTCGAACTGCTACTTCCCAACATTTTGCCTATGCATCTGTTGGTCCTATGCTCTAGAATGACCTTCTTATATTGACTTGTTCTGCGATCTTAACTAGCAGTGCCACTCTTTCTGCCTGCTGTCGTAAACCCTATCTTTCTCACGGGGCCCAATGCACTGGGAGCGCCTCTTTATAGCTTTAGGAATCTATAGATTGAATAGAATAGAACAGAATAATATAGGATTTGTTGAATCAACCAGTAATTAATGATTAAAAATAATCATGACGACAGTGCGAAGAAATATTGAACTAGTCGCTTGACTGCTGACTTGATATTATTATGGCCTAATTATTGTATAAGACAAACCAGCAACGGTCTCAATTCTCAAAGCATCAGACCTAATTGTTACATCTGAAATGTCTTTCCTTTCATGCCTGTTGCAATCTAAACTTACTTCAGAGTGATTTGACCTGTATTTTGTCACCGTTCTATATTATACGTACATTAGGGTCCTTCATGTACTTAGCGGGACTCGTGTTACCTGAGGGTCTTCTGTTAAGCCGCTGCTTTATAGGCCAACCTATGATAAATATGTTTTGATTCTGTGAAATTATTCTGAACTTTCATTCACTTCAGATTGACTGCCTGTATATTGCACTGTGATATTTTAAATAAGTAAATTTGATTTGATTTGATAAGAGCCTTCAAGTAAGTCTTATGTCTGAGTAAGCACAGGTAGGAAAAGGATTAAGGAGGGAAGAGGGATGAAGCAGTCGAAGTATGGAACTAGAGACAGAGGGTGTGATCGAGTAGGGCAAGGAGCAGTAGCGAGACAGGATGGGAGAGATATTAGAAGGAGAGGGGCAAACAAGTGATAAAACATTGTGGGCAGAGAGGAAAGAGAGGAAAGAGGAGAGTGAGTTAAGTGGCTGATCTAACACGCTTGTCTCTCTTTGATAGGTTTCCTAAGATGTGTCATGTCGTCGACTGGAGCGTGAGAGTACATCTGCCTTAATTACTAGGTAGACGGCGCTTCCACGCATTACAATCGGGCAGAGAGGAAGGAACGGGGACGGAAGGGATAGGAAATGAGGAACTGGGCGTCAGAGATGGAGCTGCAGACTGTAGTTGATAACATCTCCTCTCACCTTTTCTCAATAATTGTTATGAAGAGAGAAAAAGGGATAAAGAAAGACAAATGGATGGCTAGATAAATAGATAGTGGAGATAAACTGATTGGTAGATGGATAAATGGATGGATGGATGGATGGATCGGTGAATGGATGAATGGATGGATGGATCGGTGGATGCATGGATCGATGCATGGATGGATGGATGGATGGATGGATGGGTGGATTGATGGATGGATGGATGGATGATGGATGGATGGACGG
>JAQFXW010002698.1:0-12746 GCA_034693945.1 Dendrobaena attemsi
GAGAGCAGTGCTAGGCCATATGCTTGACCTGACACCTAATACTTATATTTCATCCTCCAAGAGTGAGAGAATTTGACAGCTGAGATAAGATATACAGATCTAGAGGAAAAGTCGGAAGGATGGCAGACCTCAGCTATATTAGGCTGTGGTGCCTTAATTGGCTTTCAGATCTCGGAGCGAGAGATGGGGATGCAACATGACAAATAGCTAGACAACCAGAGGCAGATACACATGGATCAAATGAGACAGCCGCAGACAGTGAGAGACAGAGAGAGAGGCAGAGGGTGGCTGCTGATCCATAACTATGGCATATGGGACATGCCTCATTGTCTTTCTTCGACCGAAGTGTGTGTGTGTAGGGGGGATATCAGTTCAACGAATCCAAAAGACTAAACCTGATGGACCGGGTCATAGTGTAGTATTGGGTGATCCCCCTCATAGGGGTCAGCCTCTATAATAGGATCTGGTTTGACAAGCCTAGCTTGGCCTTTGTTTTTAAGGAGCAAATTATTGAACCACCAAAGCAGAAATATTTAAGACGATTAAACCAATTTAGTCTAATCGTCCAGGAACTGCAACAATTTTGCCAATAGGCAAGAAAATTTTCGCCTCTGGTGGGGGTGCATCCCCGCATCGCCAATGGTAAATCCGCGTCTGCAAGCAAGGTTCAGTTCGGGAACCAGTGGAAAGGCTGAACTGGGCGGTTCTGTTCAGGGCGCAGCAAAGAAGGCTTCAAGGCGACAAAGTGAAATTTTACTGGACCTATTCATCATCAGTAGGCCTATCCATAATTAGGCTATATTTTTTACGGTTTGGATGATATAATGTTATACATGTAGGCCTATAGTAGCGCACCTACCTGCATCGGTGCGCAAAATACATGGTAATGTTCGTATGTTGTTATTATTGTAGCTCTAACATGTTTGTGCTAGAAAAAGAATGAGGCTTAATATTAGGCCTGTAGAATGTATATGATACAAGAGCCCATAAGGTCTTTTCAAGAATGGAATACTTATTGGCCTTAACTTGTGTTCATTTTTTGTGGCGACTGTGCTTGGGCCTGATTAAATCGTGCCGGAAAAGTTCATTCATTTCGAGTTTCGAAGTCTAGCCAGTGTAACATAGTGTAGCCTGTAGCGCATTGTAGCGTATTTGAATGTTATGAACGAGTGTACAATAATTGCGGCTTTCGGTCGGTTTCTTTCGCACTGTGAGCACTGCTGCAGGAGAGAGGCGCTTTATAAATTTATGGATGCAATACGATGTGCTGCCATCTTGCGAGTGCTGATGAAAGCAAACAATTCACAGAAAACAGTAACGAGGATTGGAATGTTTGGAATATGCTTTAACCATCTTCGCTATGAAAGCTTTCTTAAAATAAGAGTTGTATTCGGTTCTTCCTTAATTAGGTCGGTTTAATTCCATTCCTAATCATCTGCTGTGACTATCTCTATTCTAGGCAGTGGTTGAATTACTCATGATGGTGCCTGGTGGAGAATTTCTATATTTGCAAATCCAAAACCTAAGCCTATCTTAGTAAATGTAGATCTATTAGAACTTTTCTACAGATTCCAAATAATCGGTTTAATGCTAAACGCATGCAGCATGACGCAACATCAATCACTGCAAGACAACCGTTAACTATAAAGAAAAACATGTGGTTTGTGCCTATTATATATTATATAGGCCCTACAGGCTAGCCTACCAAAGCTACGTCGTTTTGAACCTCATGTCATGATGTCAATGCAATGGTATAAAACACATAACCAGAGCCGGATTAACCTCTTGAAAGCCCCGTGCTCATTATTTTCGAGGGCCCCATGTCGAACTGAACTCGGAATGATGGGGTGCAGTAAAAAAAAGTGCCACGAAAGACGCACGTAGTACCTTACGCGTTTCTTCCGATTGGTTACATGACATTCAAAAATTGAAATTTCTTTATGCAAATTCTTGTTTAAACTGAAACTAAGGCGACTTTTATAACGAATTATTTCGTGTAATGAATTTGCATTGGTCTAGGCCTATATAGGCCTACCTGTCGGGGATCTATGTAAGCCCTCATGCTCTGAGCATAATGAACATACTGGTATATCCGGCCTTGCACATAACAACAAATACCTGAAAATAGTGCTTTCGCCATAAAATCAACTTAATTAAAATTACCAGCATATTGGTTACTTTCAAATTTAAGAGCTCAGGAAGTAAAGGTAGGCCTAAGTCCTAGTGTTAAATAATTATGCTGCTTAAGTTTCGGATTTCAATCTTCTTTGCAATTGCTCTTCGGGGGAATTTGGGGCCCACTCAACTTTGTAAGCCTCTTTTTAATCGTAGTTCAAGTAATTCTTCTTCGGTTCATCACAGAATTGAGTTTCTGTGATTTCGGTAGAGCCACAGTTACCATGCCAATGCTTAATAATAAAAACTAAAGTGACTAAACCATAAAACACCCTTTGAAAAACTTTCTATATGGACAAATACATTCAGTTTTCGAAAGAGATTTGTTCCGCTTCAGCGACATTTGACTGATTTGTCCAGACTAGACTCGTTTTGGCGTTTGGCCAAGAAGACTATAAAAGTAGGGAGCAACTCAGCCAACGGGTTGGTTAAGATTGTTTGATAACTGCGAGTTGTGGGCAGTTCACAGTTGTTTTTGCCCTGTGAGGTTGTTTCTCGTGCAACTAACCAACCGTTTGGAGTTCATTTTGGACAGCCCATGCATTCTTTGATGTCGCTACAGCGGCCATTTCTTCGGAACCCTTGCCGACGAATGGTTTCGGGCCTGCTACTTATAATCGAATCTCATGGGGAAAATGAAATAACTGCAGCTGACAGGGAAGTGAGGGAAGCAGGAACAGACAATAATAACCATCGTCGTATTCATTCATTCGTCCCTCCTTTAGTTTGGATACCGCCATGAATTTATTTAGACCTATTCGCCTACTTTACCCTTTAGCGCCTTACCTTTAACATCAACCTTGAAAGTTTGGGTGACAGTTCTTCATGACTCGCGAGCGGACCTGTAATGTGTGAAATTTGCAGAGAGCTAACTGAAATTTACGCTCCAGAGATCTTCTCGATCGTAGGCCACATAGTCCTATAGGCCTACCAATCTTTCGTCGTCCTGTAGAATTCTATACCCGGATCCAATCATCCAACTGAAATCCCAGCCGGATAATTGCCTCATCGCTTTCAGTCTGAGGAGAGCTGAAAATACAGCTGAACAGACAACTCAGATTTATCGCTCAACGCTAACTTCTTGCGGCGCAGCATAAATCGTCACGTGGATTCTTCCGCCGGTTTCTGCGTGCCTAGCTGCCGAGCTTACACTTGTCAGGTGCACACAACGGTAGTAAATATGCCATGCGCCAGAACCGATTTTCTGTCCCGATTTCTTTGCAATAGACGCCTAGCCTATCGTGCAGACTACTGAGACCAGCATTATGTCTAAAAGCTGACGTGGACGGGGTTTGATTTTGTCATAAAAGGCAAACTTATTTGGATTGCAATTAGGTGACACTATCTCAGATTAGGTTATTAAAATCTAGTAACGAGACAGATCTAAGAGATGCTTTGTGTAAATAATTGTGTTCAGGAAACTGCATCTGCTAGCTTAACTATCCAACCCACAGATATGGCTATTCTCAGAAACAACCACGGTATACCTATAAGAAGATACCGGAAGTGAACTTCAACTGTAAGTTTTGGAAGGAGCTAAACAATGTTTAAGTTATAACTGTCTGAGATGAAAGCAAATTTCGAAATCCAGAATCATCAGTTGCAAGCGAATTTCAGCTAAGATTCAATGCCACGCGATGAAGTCGAATTACGCCTATTATAATCGTGTATCGTAAAATTATTACAATAGGTCTAATACTGCCTATTCTCATAAATAATGGATAATAAGACTTGTGTTGAATGCACTTTATTTTTGCAGAGATGAGAGTTTAAGCTAAATGCCTGTTTGTTATTGATAGTTGCTCGTATTTGACTCAAGAGGGTATACAATACATGTAGGGTAAAGACGATCAAGGTCTCTGATATTATATGGTATAAATGTATAATACTACAACGTATACGCAATGAACAATGATAGACCTGCTACATGTATGTATAGGTTTCGTTCTCGGGTTGCAGAGCTAAAAAAGCTAACGAGTTAAATCCTCAGCCTCGTTGTAGGTCTGTAATACTCCCTTATCGCAGTCGCTTCACGTTGGCCTACATTGAATAGAGCCTTACATCTGTTGAAGCTGGCATTGTTGACCTCAACCTATTTTAGGTTAGGTCTGTATAGTTCTTAATCAAGTTCGGCAATTGGTTGTTTTAACAATTATTGGCATATTTAAAGTATTTTCTTTCTTTTCTGGGTTAAGATTGGTGCTACTGTTTCCCTAAGGTGCTGGGAAATACTTTAGTCTCTTAATTATACCAGCGTCTTCTTTTTAAGAGGAACGCTTTTTGAGTCGGCTAAACAATCTATTCGCTTTGTGTAGAAAATGTCACACGACGTTCAAAACCCGAGTGACAGCAAACATCTATGAATAGGACGTAGGATAGGTCTATACTTCTATTAGAACTAGGCCTAAGCCTACTTGGAATGAAACCGTTTAAAATTCGCCAGTGATGTCCAAGCATATGATGTAGACTACACAGCCATGCAGCTCTGACCATTACGCTTTTAGCAGTGATTAATCTAGACCATCGTGGGAGGAAAATCCCCCGTCCCCAGGATCAGCTTCTCCCCTCCCCAGAAAAAAACTGAGGATTTAGGGTCATTCGACCTTTTGGGGGCATGAGAGATTTTCCGCAAAAATAGAAGTAATGACTAAAAAAGGTCATAAGTTATTTCGGGGAGTTACGATTTAGAGCTTCCCGTAAATTGGAAGTGATGTGTAGCCTATGTCGAAAATTTCGCAAAGTCGGGCTACTTTTCCGTTTCCTCCCAATTTTCGGTAGCCCCCCCCCCTCCAGAAGAGGGGACTAGATCACACACTGCGCTATTAGCAAGCAGAAGCAGTGGAATCTCAGTATTTCCTGCATTCTTGTGGCGTTCCTGCGCTAAACACGGCTCTGCCAATGAGCCGAGATTTGTCTCTCGTCGTAAATTTCCAGCGTAAAGCGATAATTAGAGGATGAACTTTTATCCGACGGTATTGGATGTTGTACAGGCGGAGAAAAGTGCGAGAGATAACTCTGCGGAGAAATACAGCGGAACGAACGATCGAGCGACGGCGGCGCTCGGATCTGCATTGAAAACGAAATGCTCGCCGGTTGTCGTTTTGCAGGCAATTCGTTACGGGAAGAGTAAAGCAGGAGAGGAAAGGTCGCAATTAATATGGGAAATGTAAATAATTTATGCGACCAGCAGCAGTAACTTATGAGACGAGGTTCGTGCAGGAAATGAATAAGTTACACTTGGGCGATAAATGTTGACGTTAGACGGAGAAAAACATACTTGTTGTTGGATCAATGTATGAGTATTGGTGAGTTGATGAATGGGTGCACATTGGTGGTTGGATATATGGATGGGATGAAAAAAGCAATTGGATAGGTGAATAGATGAATGGATGTGTGTGGATAGGCGAACTGGTAAACCTTAGTTGGTTGGACTGATGGATGGAATAGACAGACTCACATTTAGGTACGACCTTGCGTGCGTTTCAAATTTAGCAAATGAATAAATAGTAAATAAATAAGCCTAATAAATAAATAGTAGGTGGATGTGAATGGTTGAATGGATTGAGCGGATGAATTGGTGGATATGTATTTGATTCGTAATATAAATTGTGGAAGGTGGTTTATCACCGGCTGATTAGCTCCTGTTTTGCAGATAATATATAAGATAGAATTAGTATTCAGCTGAAAGCAAGAAGGAATATCTCAGCACAGCAGACGTTGCAGTAAAGAATGAGATACGTGTTAAAATGATCAGTTTACACATGCACTAATGATCGAGCCATTCAGTAAAACTTAAAGAACAATGAAGTCATCAATGCATTCAACGCATAAACCAAATATTATGATCGATCATAAAACGAATCCGTCAAAAGCAGAAAATTCAATCAACTAATACCGCCCCTGTATAGCTGAGAAGTCTTGAAATGCACGGTTTTGCTACTAATGCCCAAATATCTAGTCTCCTCCTCGGATCTCAACTGCTGAATGTTCTCAAGTCATTTCTTTCTCGTAATTCTTCTAAAACTAAGATTCAGCTGATCTTCATGGATAGGAAATCGACAACAGATCTTTAATTTCGATTTTCTTATTTTCTGAGCGGTTTTCGTTTTTCCCCAGCTGTTACTGCTTGGTCTGTCTGTTTGTTCCTTAGATCTATACGCCAAGTCATCTTGTATCTCGCACTCAGACCTCAACAGTCTAGCATTATCTGTCAGTCCTTCCAGTTTGTTGTTTGCATTTGATGGTCCTTCCATTTATCAATTTATTGTCTGCCCTCTATATGACTCGTTCCAAGGTGATCTCAACTGAGGGGCATAGCAGTCCATGCCCGCTGCCTTAAGACTTTTCTTGCGGGGGACTTCACACGGGGAACAACTCTGATTAAGAAATAGACAAATGCAATGAAAAAAGAAAATAGTCAAAAAAAGTAAAGAATTGAATTATTAATGACTATCCTAACTATCACCTTCTCGTCAAATTGATTGGAATAAAAACGCGCAGGGAGTCAGTCTCCGGTTTGCGAGCTGTAGATGTGTTTGCCACGTCCCGTTTTATGAGAATAGAACTTATTGAAGTTGCTGGTTATGATTGGAATGGGAATTGCCAGCGCTAAGACTCCAGTGATGGCACACGCTGCTCCGATGACCTTCCCGACGGCCCCCACCGGAATCTTGTCTCCGTATCCCACCGTCGTCATGGTGATGATCGCCCACCAGAATCCGTCGGGGATGCTGTGTATCGTCGAATCCGGAATGCCCAGTTCGGCGTAATAGATGGCGCTCGAGTAGACGAGAACGCAGACGAGAAGAACGACGAGAAAGAGTCCGAGCTCTTCGATGCTCGCCTGGATCGTCAGAATGAGGACCTGCAGACCGACCGAGTGCTTCGTCAGTTTGAAGATGCGGACGAGTCGGATGACCCTGAGGAAGGTCAGACAGGCGCTCGACTTGGCTCCCTCGCAGCTCATCGTCGATAGGACGTTGACGAGGGTGACGTAGTAGGGCAGGACAGCAGTGAAGTCGACGACGTTCGTAAAGCCCTTCCAGAAGGCCAGCTTGTTCGGACTGGCGACGAAGCGAACGGTGACCTCGACCGTGAACCAGGCGGTGCAGATCGTCTCTACGACGAAGAAAGCGTCGAAGAAGTTGGGCGTGTCGTCGGCGAAGCAGTGGGTCGAGTCGAACTGGTCGAGGGTTTCGACGCAGAAGACGACGATCGAGACGAGTGTCACGATGACGGAGAAGACGGCCACAGCGTAGGCCGGCCACGACGCGTGAGGGTGCTCGAACAAAACCCACAGCTTCCGCAGGGTCCTGTTCGCCGGAAATTCTACCACGTCCGTCGTATAGCCTTCGGACAGCTTGTACGCCTCGACGACGCCCGACTCTAGTTGGTAGAACTCGAGTTCGGCGAGGAAGACATCGATGGGGACCTGACCTGGTCGTCGGATCTTGCCGCCGTACTGGTAGTAGGAGAAGATGGCCTCGAAACTCGGTCGGTGTCGGTCGAAAAAGTACTCCCTTCGTCTGCGGTCGAAGTAGCGTCGTCGCTTGCCATCGTCTCCGAGGAGAGTGGCCGGATGTCGAGTCAGCAGACCGGAACTGATCTCGAAACTCTCGCCGCTCACGTTGATTCGGACGCGATGATTGCGGCGCATGCGCAGCGGAAGTGTCTCGCACTGCGTCGTCTTAGTCATCGACGACGATGGACGGAGAGCCCTTCAACAACTGCTTCCGGTTTCCGGTTGCTCCGCACTTCCGGTTCTTGCTGAACATGACTCTGGATCCGACTGACGAGGTTTCCGATCTCCGGTCAGAAGAACATGGGATAGATATAAAGGACTTCTGGTTAGGTGACTCCCACTTAGAAAGCGGATGTTGGGAGGCGGGGACGCACTATACCCAGGTCACGTGTGTGTTATTACGACATTATTCAATCTATTATGGTATAAAGGCTTAATAGATGTATGATCTACGCGTTCATTAGATGCGTTTATCGTGTATGGCGCTATATTCGGATTCTCGCATAATAATTACATGTAAGCCATAGATCAGACTTTCTCTCCAAAGTCTCCTTCGTCGTTTCGAACTAATTAATCGTAGCCTATTTGACGTTGAAAACTCCCTGCAAGCGCATGGCTAATTATAAAATAGACATCTATATGATGGGCGGCATAGGCCTTGAGATAGGTCCTACGTAACTAGAGCGGCGATGCGCAATTCGTTAGATTACAATAGGTTATACGTTGGCAAAAGTTGAGATTAGATCAAGTTACAATAGATTAGATTTTTTGTAAAAGTTGTTGGATACGACCGATTCGATCCTCTCCTCTTATTATAATATTAATATTATCTTCGCATGTCTTGCAATCTCACATCATAACCTGCAGCATCGATCTGCTCTGAAAGTCTGAAAGTTTTTAGCATAGGATGGATGGCTATGAACTTTTATCTGATTTCTGAGACTCTTCTTCTCTGCATCAAATGGTTGATCTTCACATTTCAATTCAATGTAACATGCATGACATGATGCAAAGTAAGTTTCATCGGCTTTTGTATGTATTTCTCTGCTAGACTAACCAGCGAATCGCAGTGACATCGTTTAGAAACCTTGCAACAATAATATCGACTCTTCTTAGAGTCTTTCTATAGAATGTCTTTGATACTTTACCGCAATAAAACGTGGAAACGTTGCATCCGTGCTGAACCTTCTGTGTTTGTTTTGTTGTGCTTCTGATGATAAAATTTTAAATTTTTACCAGTACGTCAATAAGATCACTTAATTAGGACAGCCATGAGTCTGTGGCCATATATTTAACTAAAATATGGTGTCCCTGTTTTGCAGAATTCTTTATCTCCAATTTTCAACTTGTACAATGAAGCTCGAAATCAAAATTGTCATATAAAACTGCTGGAATCTGGTTGTGAAATTTATGTAAAGACACTATATTTATGTTATTTTGTAGTCATTCTTTTTACTAAAGAAATTACTATGCCTAATATTTAGTTTAATATCACGCTTCGCCAGTTTTGAAAACACTTACCTTCATTCAATTAACTATAGTTTTGATTAAAGTTAGTTTCCTATAATAACTATCGCCACTGATAACATCTCCTGCAAAAGCACATCAGTGCCGATCCCATCCGGTATTTCGGCAACAGAGAAAGGCGGAAATTTAAGGCGGACGCCTGGATACGCGTGTGCGGGTTCATATCAATCGCCCGAGCGACCGTAGAGGCCAGTAATAATCTTCCATCAACGCTTCGGCGTAGGCTACCGAGGGAATGCGCTGTCCATTGCAGAGGGTGAATCCAGTAATCGTGGACGAGCATGAATAATTCACAACTGCATCAGCAACGCATGCATGGGTGTGGGATGAGTGGAAATTGAACTTGATCTGATTCTCTGTCAATGTTATGCTTTCCAACTAAAGCTTGCAGCATTATTGTAGGCCTATATATAGGCCTAGGCCTATGTATAGCAGGTGTTATACGGCCGTAGTGCTAATCGAATCAAATTAATGATAAAACGTCTTGGCATGCAAAATGTAGAGTGTAGACCTATATAGCCAATTCTTTCATCACAATTATATCTCTATAGCTCATAATAAATATGTATGTATCTATTCATCACACTTAGGCCTACCCGTATATTAGGCCTGTTATTGTATAGGCCAATGTCCTCCCGCTAGTGACGGTTAGTCCATCCGCCATTTCCATAGAGGAAGCAAAGGTGTGTATCAAACACACATTGCCCTATAGGTCTAACCATTATTATATAATTATACGTCTTTTTATGTATGGAATAAAAAAAGATTAAAATGCGAAGTATAAATTTAAATCATTCTGATTTTCTCTTGCCTTCTCCAGGAGCGCGTTTCATGCGAACAGAGTTCAACAGACCTTTCCCAATTGTATAGGGTCTATATACGCAGAGGTTTTCTTAGGCGTGGCGATATACATGCGTTGATGGAGAAATAACTACCGAAGCAAACAGCAATGAATGGAGAATTATTCTTTAGTATATAGTTGATCTGGTATTTGCACAAGTTATGCTATAGATTGTGCCTTGTTTCTTGTCTCGGTACCTTACGAGGAAGTGTTCAGGTTCAAGCCATCTTCATAACTTTTATCCTATTTGTAATGGTGAGACTCAGTGGTGTCACCACCTCTCCTAAAGTTTGGGTAACAATCATCATCACTTTTTAATCCTGTTGTAAATTTCCCATTCAAAATTGAAGTTTCACCTTTTAAAAAGTCATACCCCGTCGGTAACCCCGACTCCTCTGATCCTCCACCATGCAACTCTCGTCCTAATTCGATTAGAACGCCAGTCTTAACAGCTACTCTGTTCCCTCTGACCTTCTGGAAAAGAACTCGAAACACCAAAGATTATACTTATTATCGTCTGACTATACCCTTTCATTCCCTCCATAAACTCTACGCAGCGCTTGTGAATTTGTTTGGTGCACTGTGCATGCCAGGATAATAGCGCTATACAAATGTTGACATTATGAACAAGCATACGGTTTCCTGTAGCCTACTACATTTTAGAATATTTCCTCTTTAGTCAAGTTTAGTGTTAGACTAGAATGTTGTAGTATAGAATGTTTCTTCTATGTTAGAAAATCTTCGGCTCTCTTTGGGCTACAGGTCAGGAAGTTTCCGTACATGTCTAAAATTAAAATTTTCCTCCCCTCTGTTATAATTTCTCCTCATATGCTTTACAATGTAAATTTCTTCTGTATGTTTTATAGTATTTCTTCCTCTATTTTAGAATGTCTCCTTCTATTTATACAGATTACGTTCCCTCGTCAATGTTAAAATGTGTCCTACACCTATATCACTCCTATCACTCCTAAAGTTTTCCACCAAAAGTTTAAGTTTTACCTTTTCAAGCAGTTGACTTGATTCCTCTGGTTCTCCTCCTTCTAATCATCGTCCTAAACGACACTCGCCTTAACAGCTGCTCTGCCCCTCTGACCTCCTGGAAATCGACCTCGGACCACCACGGACTTTCTTCTGGCTAACCCTTTTGACTTTATTAAGCGCTCATTAATTAGCTGGTGCCCAGCGCTTGCTTTATTTACATTGCGCTTTATAGAAATCTCGAGATTACGATTACAACTATAACGTTAGAATATCTTCTCTATAATTATATGCTTGTATAATTATATGCTTGTATATTTTCGCGCATATCCTATGTTAGAATATCTCTTCCTATATAGCTAGCTCTAGGCCTATACTACGATGCTTCAGCGACCTCTATCTAAGAATGTCTCCTCTTACATGCTTGAATGTTTTCACCTCCTCTTCCTCCTCCTCCTCTTCCTCCTACTCTTCCCCCTCCTCCTCTTCCTGTTCCTCCTCCTCCTCGTGATGCAATTATAGACCCTGATTGTCATAATTAGGCCTATATGTTACTTAAACGGCGGATACATTTGTGGCACAGTTAAAAAGCCAGCTAATGAAGTTTCGAAGTTCTAGTAATTCCTTCCAGCCTACGTCTTTTCCCGTCGCCCACAAGTATGCATATACATACATTGCTTAAGTTTGCTTCATGTGTTCCTTCTGTGGTTAGTGTCGTGACCTTAATAGGCTAATAGCTAGCCTTGCGGCAGAGACGAATTTTCGTATTTATAGCGACTTCAGTGACCTAACTGATACCAGGGCATATACGATCCCCCTCTGCAACCTGGACGCAACTAAATCCCGAAGAAACTGATGACTTTCAACCCCCTGGACCAACATGCAGAGGGATAACCCATTCCCTGACTCAAATTGGACTCAGTCTACGTCTCCCCCCCTCCCACCCCCCTACGACGTATTCCTTGACTGACACTGTATACGCGGCCACAATCAATCACGAAGATAATTCGCATGCATGCAGCATGCATGGAATCCTGTATAGGCCTATATCCGTGTCATCTCTACACAATGTCATGTTGCCTATTCATGCGGACACAACCACATGCATGCGTTGCATACTGGTATTATTATTTCTGCGGGCAATCCCAGTGATCTTATTTCAACGCGACCTTATACACCGAGATGCAGCAGCTGGTCGATTCTGAACACTGTATAGTGTATACAGACTTAGGCTAATAGATGGAGGTACAGGATTTCCCAAGTTCCAATGCGAGTTCTGTTACAGTCAGTTATCTCTGTCGATTACTGTATTATATAGGCATGGCCTGCAGCATGTGGCCAGAAGATTGCCTCCTCTTCAGTCTCTTCGATTTATAGGTTGTTTTAACAACAAAATTCTTGCTGCTGTGATATAGACCCTTAAGTACGCTGAGAAATAACGTGAAGACTCTCTCAAAATCAACTGAACAAAATTAGTGCGTTCAAGAGACGATGATTTCACAAATCTCTCTGGACAGCGCATAATATTTGCATTCCCATGACAGATGCTCCCTGTGCGGGCCTATACGGTATATATACCTGCACCATGTTCCATATACATTTATTTATTTATTTTATTTATTTATTAACACATTTATATAGCGCCTCTTCAAGAACACTACTCAGAGGCACTCCCAAACCAGCCCCGGCGAAAGAGCACAGTCT